>JBBMKA010076600.1:0-14969 GCA_037833695.1 Sechiopsis laciniata | reverse complement strand
TAACACCTCTTATAATAACATGCATTCCAAACACCGTTTATCATAACACCTCTTATAATAACTTGTCCTTCAAACACCGTTTATCATAATCCACCGTTTATCATAAACGGCCGTTTATCATAACCTATCGTCTACAATAACATAACCGGTGCCCCAAACACACCCATAGGGTATTTGGGTCTAATTATTAGGCTTGGGCCTAAATGACCGTTAGACTTGATTATATTGGGTCTATTACATGAAACTTTGAATATTGTTTAATTTGGATCGAATTTCAAATAAACTACTTTTGTTTCAATTAACTTTGAGATAAGTATGAATTTGTAATTGGACTAAAAGTTAATTAAATTTTGTCATTAATTTATATATGATATGAAAATTTCTTATTAGCCAAAATTCTTTAGTCAACCGTTATTTCGAGTAGTTAAAAAAAATCTGTTAGAAATTAATGATTGAAAGTGAGCTATTTTGATTAGTCAGAAATGAATTATTAGAAATAAGTTGTTAGAAATTATGAGTTATTTTGAGTAGTTAGAAATGAATGATTATAAATAAGTGGTTAGAAATGAATAATTATTTTAATAGTAAAAAATGAAGAATTATTTTAAATAGTTACAATGTAATTTTTTTTAGAAATAACACGTTGAAAAATGGTATCTTTAACGACCAACTTAATTGGACACAATATCTTATTCAAATATTTGGTTTTTTTAGTACAAACATTTGCTTTGTTAAACTGGAAAGCTTTTTTCATTCTCCCGCACATGTAATTGTATTTTTCTCATATAGGTTTTGTTAAAAAAAAGTATCGGATTAAAAGAATAAGTATTTTACATCTTTTATATTTTAACTAAAATTAAATAATAAAATTTGCATAATTATATAATGTTAATAAATAAAACTATTTTTTTATAATCCAAGGTATCACCGACTGGTCTCTAGATTACAACACCAAAATACATCAGAAAAATGAAAACACAAATAAGAAATGTCTATAAATTAACGTTACAATCGAGTTTTTAATTAATTGTGCCACCCCTAAAAAACGTTCATAAATAAAACTATTGATTATAAATTGGCCTAGGTAAATAGAAGAAGATAATTTGAAAAAGACAAAATTAAATAAGCTTCATTAATTAACAGGTAATTAATATAGAATTAACAGATTTGAAGTACATAATGAAAGAAAAATGCGTAACAATATTTCTAAGCAATCACTTGATAATATAAATACTTAACTAAGTTACTAACTAATGAAAATTGATGTCTACGTCCTTCATCAAGAGATCGCGGATTCGAATATTTTAAACCTTATATATTGTCGTTGGACTGAAAAAATATGATAAGATTTTTAATGGATTTTCGAATCGACGTGGCTGTTCGGCGCAAACGAGTGGCCAGCGCCAGGGCTGTGGCCCGGAGTAGTCGGACGGAAGTCGCCTCCTTGTACTTGCGCATCGCTAGCAGCAACAGGGTCGAAAACAACAGGGAGATCGACACCGGGATGTTCGCTTGGCAACAACCTACCTTCGATGTGCGATATATTATTAGAGATAGAACCGAAAACGAGGAGAAAGGCGACAACAGAGATGACATTGATTCCGGCCATCTCTGTCGTTTGAGAGAGAAACTAGAAGTAATGAGAGAGAAGAAAAAAGTGATGGAAGTATGGGATGCGTCCAAGCTTTGAACAAAGGGTTATTTATAAACGTCGTTTATTTGGTTCAATGGAAAGATACTTATAATGCTTTTTTGTTTAATCTTTAGTTAGTATTCGTGCTTTGTTTTTTATTTTTAAATTTAAATATTTGTGTGTTTTTTTGTATTTATATTTCTTTTAATACCTATTTGGTTGGAAAAAAAAAAAAGAATTTGCTTGGCTTTTTAAAATTAAAAAAAGTAGATGACAAAAACAGAAAATTCGTAGGTAAAAATGCATTTATAGATTTAATTTTTTTAAAACAAAAAATTATAACCTATTTAACAACCAGTTGGTTATTAATTATAGCTCTAGCTCAATTATATTAGAGTACACAAAAATTAAGAGATTATAGGTCCAAAATTTCTATACCCAAAAACTTTCAACTAAAGATTATTTGAAAACATGTTTATAAATTAATCAATAATGGTTATAATCAATATAATGTTTAGTTTTACAATTACAACCAATTTCATAGAATATATTTTGGACAATTATTTAAATTGGAATATAATTTCTAGATTATCGCTACCAACGCATATTTGAAAACATGAAATATAATTCATAGAGACCAATTGTTTAATTTCACAAAAAAAAAAAAAAGAAAAAAAAACATATGTGCATCTTTTTAATTAACTAAAAAAAGGTGAAATGAAGTTGGATTTGACTAGAGCAAAAGGGAAAAAATGTAGATTTGAAAGAAGAGAATGCTTCTGTACGCCAACATTAGAGAGAGAAAGTGTGAACAGAGAGAAACATGTAAAAAAAAAATTATTGCTTTATTGTCAAAGGTTAAAAAATTCTTTATCCTCCATTAGCAACTCTGCATGTTCCATGCCTAAAAAGGAAGTTCCATTTTAGAATGATTCATTTCCAAAGAATATGCAATTGCATTCAATTGCTATTTTAGAATAAAGAAACCTCTCTACTACTTTAAGTGCCAAACCCACTAAGCATACACACTCGTACACAAACGTTTCTACTACCAAACACAACTTCAATTTAACTCTTTTTTATGATTAGGAATTGGAGCTTCGCTATCATATACGTGGAGCACTCGCGTCTCATCCCAAGATCTAGACTCAAGAGAAATAGTAGAAAATTTTATAATTAAGCTCAATTCGTGAATCTCAAACTTAAAACTTACAAAGAAGCATACTAATACTTTGGAAACTCCACGTCCCAACCAACTTCGTTTTCATCTCTCCTGGCATTTTACTCCTGCATGTTTCTTTTCTTCTTTCTAATATAGTATCCAGTAAAAACAGAATAGTGTTTAGAAAGCAAACATTAATCTCCAATGCTCAAGAGTTGCTCTCCAATGTCCTCAAATAACCATACTACCAAATTGTTGCAAGAAAATGGTTATTTGAATCTTAGCATCTTATAGTAGTTAAAAGAACGGTTTTCCTTCTATTAATATCATAGTTGAAAGAAGATCTTTTGTCTTTCACCCTTCACCTTTTCTCTTCGAGCCTATTTGCACCTCATTTACATTCGAGCATATTCAAACCTAACCTCGTTTTGTAACCTCTTTAGAGCTTCTTTGCACCTCTACAACTGCAATAAGGCTCCTTCTCCCCCTCCCTTTGGCTAGTTGGCTCTCGGACATATGCATAGCTAATCTCTCAAAATAATAGTTCGTCTCTATCATATTTTATTGTCAAGAAAACTTGTAGAAAATTAATTCTTAAATAAGTAGACATCATGAATTCATTCATTATAAACACTTTATGCTAGATTTTTAAGATTAAGTAAAAGAAAAAAAGATAGTAAACCTAAATTCGACATTTAAAAGTATAAAGAAAAGAGAATAGTATTTTATCCCATTCGTATTTTACAAAATAGTAAAGTGTCTCTTGAACATATGAGTTTCACATAATATCTCATAAGAACACAACCTAAAATAAAAATTGATTGAGAGGGGCATGTTTCTACCTTTTCCCATCAGAAATTGCCAGATTTTCTTAATATTATTCTAAACTATACTTTCCTGATATTTTTTGAAGTGCACAATATTGTTCTATAAAACAACTTCAAGTTATTCTCAAAAAAAAGAAAACAACTTAAAGTTGGCAAGTTCCTAAAGTTTTGAAATGTCTTTTGATGGCCTTTGAAGTAAATTTATTTCATTGGGTTGAAGAAGGTTAAATTGAAGAATATAATTATAAAATTACAAGTTGTTAGTAATAAGATGATTGGGGGTTTGAATAAAGGCTGAACTTATTTCTTACTCTATCATAATTCTTTTGAAACCAATAACAAAAAACTAAAATAAAGACCAAACCATTTACAAGGATTCAGAGGTTTATAAACAATAGAGATCAAATAAAATATTAAAGTTGAAATTATCATTGATAAAGCTGAACTTAAACTACATGGTCAAATAGCATAATGATTTAACACCAATAATGGTGGTGTTAATATATATATATATTTTAAAAATCAGCTTCGATTAGGGGAAATGCAAAATGCACGAGCAGATTCATTATAAAAAGAAGCTCAACACCGTTAATGGTGGTATAGTCTTGACTCTTAATATAATATTACCTAAAATAATGAATTATATATGCAAAAAATGTGGGATTTTTTTAATTTTATTTTTATTATCATTGTGACTTGTAAGTGTGTGTTCGGGCAAACTTACCCACACAATATTCTTATGAGAGTACCTTTCATTCTATTATATTTGGTTATCAAAATAACTTCTAGAAAATTAATTTTTAGATAAATACTCCATATAAATTGTACTTTATGATTTTAAAGTCATTATTTGACTAAAGACTAACTTATGAAGTTTCAATAACGTGAGATTATGTAATCGTTCAGACTTCATGAGACAATAATCGGCAATAAAACTCTCAACCATATCAAGTTATAGTGTACAATTATCATGAATTGACCCAATAATAAAAATGGTTGTGGGACTTAAGATATGATGAATTAAATATACTAATTACTTATCTAAAAATTAATTTCGTATATATTTTCTTAACAACTAAACATGATAGGGCCAAATTTATCCTTATATGTGTATGATTGTTCGAGCCAATTTGTACGCACCTCGATTATTTTTATGGGACTGAAACATTTGAATGTCAAAAAAATTTATATGATTTATTATTTATTATTAAAAAATCGAGAAATTGGAGTTTGCTCCACTATATCCGTGGTAACCATGCCCGCCCCTTAGGCACAGGAAGAAAATTCATAAGAAATTAATTCCTAAGTAGATTGCTACTAAAGATTGAACTCATCACCTCTTAATTTTTCAAGATTTTCTTGACCACCAGGTCACTTCATAATAATTTTTATCCTATAAAAATAGTTGAAATGTGCGTAAACTAACCCGTGCATGTATAAAAAAGAATAAACTGATTATGTGCTTGAGGATGTCACTGTCTTGAACGATGTTGAGGCATTAGGGCAAAGTGAAAGTGATAATAGACCAAGTGCGCATTACTGATAATGATTTTAAGGAAAAGAAAGGTGTAGAAAGCTTTAAGCCCCACCAAGCAAAGCTAAGTCAAATGAATTCAATATGATTCTCTCAAGTACTTTAGAATCTGTACCTGATACCATTTGATTGGATGGTGATTATAATGGGGTTAGCTCCTCAAGTTGGGGGAAGGGTCCTGGCTCCATGCCTTCAGCAGCCACCATTGTCCAAAATCATTGATCCTTTTTCAATGCCAATCAGAGTATCAAAGCTTTTGAATGGGGGCAGCTCTGTAAATTCATTGCAAATTTAATTTGATTGAAAGAGAGAGCCATTTCCTCAACATTGTCAGCTCTTACCCCTGAAACAGAAAAAGGAAAAAAGAAAATAAAGGCTGCATTACCCTTTTTTTTGAAGTACCTATTGGAAGTGTCCAAAGAAAGCAAGGGGAAAAAAATTATTGTAGATCTTATCGTGTTCACACTCAGATTGTAGACCATGTACCTATGTTAACATTGAATGGTTGTACTTTATACTCTTCTCCGTATACAAGTTTCTATTATTGGCTTTAACATAATTATTTGGTTTATATATATACGTTAATTTAACAGCACCTTGAAGATTAATCAAAAGAAAGTCTATTAAAGATTATAAAATATGCAAGAGTCTTGTTAGAAAAAACTTGAGCATCATCAAAAATGGATGTTAAATGAATGACAGAACATTGCAAGTTGTAGTACCAAGTGAATAGTGAAGTAGGTTATTAGCTAGCCTAAATTAATGGTGTTGTAAGGCATCAAACAATAAGGCCATTTTTTAGGCCATTTCTGAAACGGAGGGATGGGTTATAACGTTTGGCCAACCAATTATAATAACCGGTAGGTTGGCCCAAACGCACGTAATTAATTCACGTAATTTATGTCTCATTTGAGATTAATCATTTCCTTTCCATTCTTATAGTAAACTGTACCCCAATCAACTATTTATTATAATCTCTCTTATAAAAATCTACGACCCAAATATTGTTTATCTTTATCGTAATCTCTGCTATAATAATATGCATTCCAAACACAGTTTATAATAACTCACCATTTATAATAACCCAACAGATGTCCCAAACACAACGTAAAGGTTGCACAAGGGTGTGGCACGACCTAGAGCTAACATTTTTTTCTATGTACATGACTATTTAAGCTAGTTTATGCAAATCTAAACTAATCTCATCGTTTGACATGCCTCTTACATTTAATTATCAAATAAACTCGTAGTAAATTAATTTATAAACAGATGGACATCATTAATTGAATAAATTCTTCTCTTAGTTTTCTAAGGTCACTTTTAACTACAAGACAAGCTTGCGATGGCTCCTATAGATATAATTTCAAAGTATATAAATAAAAGCATAAGACAATGATAAATACTTGGAGACTGCTTTTTCAAATAGAACACTCCCATTAAGAATGCTTGAATAGAACAAAGTTGAGAAAAATACTCTCTGTTCACCTAGTGGATTTCATGAATTGAATTAGTGTTCAATATAGAAACATTTTAGCTCATTCCAACAAAACTTCTCCAATCCAAACAACCATGGTGCATAATAAACCCCACACAACTTTGTAGATTTACTTCAAATTATACCATTGCTCTTTTTTAAGCAGAAAAAAAAAAGTGAAACAGTACTAAGGATTTCTGTGCATATTTTCGCACCATAAAAAATAATACTGAAGTTTCATACTTTATTTTATATTCTTCTATAAAAAAGTTTCCTAAGCACAAAACAACAATTATTTTTAAAAGCTAACAATGAATAAATCCTCAAAAAGAGTTGTTGGTGAAATGAAAAGTAAAGCGAAATAGATTTTTTTTTTTTTAATTAATAATTTGCGATAATTAGTTCCATCATAATTTTTTTGCAAGGAATAGTTCAACCTAAACTAATTTTAAAAGAACTTACACATATAATAGAAGAATAGAACACAGCCTATTTGATATTAAACTAATCAAAAGAAGCTTGTATCTCAACTCAATAGGTTTAGATTCAATACTTCCAAGTTTTTGGATCATTGAGTTTTTTTTTTCTAATCGTGACTGTCTAGATCAACTAACGCACACCTCAACTAACCTCACGGGACAACCACCAAATCACTCTACTACATAAGTTTATAGTGTATCATGAGTATGTTTCGTTAATAAAAATAGCAATGTAAGTTTTATCTTATCTTCCAAGTTTCAACTACGAATTATATTGAATTGCATACAATTTTTCTCATTTTGAGGCCACCCATTTTGAGGACATCCAATCATCATGAGTTGGCCTAGTGGTCAAGAGGGCTTTATAGAACTAAGAGGTAATAGATTCAATCTATAATTGCTGCCTACCTAAAAATTAATTTTCTATGAATTTCCTTGATAACCAAATGTAGTAGCGTTTATGAGATTATTTTGTAAAAATAATCGAGTTGCACATAAACTGACTTGGACACTCACATATATCATTAAAAGAAAATTGTAGACATCCCCAAGGTATTATCATAGGATAAAGTATTTCTTACATCCTAGTTGGTTATCAAATCTACTACAAGCTTCTTTGGATGGAATTAAATGTTTTTTTTTAATTAACAACATTTGAGATGGAGTGATTCAAACTCATGATCTCTTGGTCATATGTATATATCATGTCAATTGAGCTTATTACACATTTTCGAGATGCAATTACATGTGATGCTGCATGTCAAAAATTGGCAACTAAGTACATAAGTACATATTTTTGCTTCACCTTTTTCTCACATTCAGTTATGTCTAATCTTTCGAGGGATGGGCATGGCTACCCTTGTTTCCAAAAAAAAAAATGTTATGTCTAATCTTTCATACCTTTGGTAGAAAAATTAACCAGCGTTCAAATTTTTCTTCCTTCCCATTGATCTTATTTACTATTATATACATAGTTATAGAAGTCAATTGGGCTTATCATCAATAGAAGAATTATTTCACTTTTGTGAAAAGGTCAATGGGTAAATTTGAAATATTTGAAATACAGTTCACTTTTGTGAAAAGGTCAATGAGTAAATTTGAAATATTTGAAATACAGTTTAATTTGCACCTGCAACTACGTTCTAAATGACCAAGGAATGACCCTTTCCCTATATTTGGCCATCTAAAATTTTGAACTTCTAATTTGAGTGTTCCTGTGTATGGGAGGTATCTATCTAGACAGAGGACAGTAACGAATCCAATGGTGAAAATATGAAGACTGCAGGCGACACGACATTAAGTGAAAGGATAGTAAATTGCAGCAACAATGGAAAGTGGAGGGAGAAGCAGATGAATAACATAAAGGGGAAAAAAAGTACATCAAACACTAATGCGTTTTCTTGAGGATGTAAAGTTATGATATGCAATGCTTGTGTGAATAAACGTGTGCCTTAATATACTTTTTTTGAGTTCATGCCAGTTGAGTTATGCTTTTGTTGGCGTATTCTTATATTCTTTTTTTAATAGGAAGCAATAAATCATTGCATTAATAAGAAATAAATGTACAAAAGAAGATAATATCGTGATTAATTACTTTGGTATTCAGTATTCTAATCTTGTGCCTATTGAGGATGTATTAACTTATGAATAAAGCAAAGGCATAAATAGAATATGAGAAGGATAATCAAGTTGCTGCATTACCCGGATCACTTTCAAAGTCGCAGCATCTAAAATAGCTGGTCATAAGATAATCAGACGAACTATCTGTCCCAGAAAGCGGAATGCTTTGGTTGCTTCTCTCAAGCATTTATTTTTCTCATCCCGAGACCAGTGCTGCATTAGCGCCGCCGCCAACAGTTAGTAAATGGTAAAGCACAAGCCAAAAAACAGCATGAACTGAATGCAATTTACTGAATGTTTTTAAAAATCAACCTCTCCAAGCATGTTAAGCTTCTCACGAACATTTTTCAGCAATTCTTCTGCATCCTCTGCCCATGTATAAAATTCAAGTTTCTTTCCTTCAAGGAGTCTCTCAGAAACCTTTGTAAAAAGAATATAAATCATGAAAAAAACAAAAAAAACAAAAAACAAAAAAAACAGCGAACATGCTATTATACCATACATATATTTAAAATTTTAACCATCAATAAGTTGAAGGATAAATGATTATTTCTTGTCTGGCGTCTTATTGCATGGAGGAGGAAACGACTCATCAAATGAGTTAAGATATAAACAATGCTCAATGGTTGGTTTATAACTCATGACTCAAATATAATATTGTTGGTTGATATAATTAAAATAATTCCAATCCATCAACTTAAGTTTTTTGGTCAATTGGTGATTTAACATGATTTAATATAGTATCAGAACAGGACGTCTTGTGTTCAAACTCCTACGAGTTGTTTCATCTTCAATTAATCTGATTTTGATTCGATAGACACTCACAAATTCCCAAGTCAACAAGTGAAGGAAGCGTTGGTTGATGTAATTAAATTTACCCCAACAAATCAACTTCAGTTTTTTGATTGATTGATGCTTTAACACGATTCAACAAATATCACCGAGAGGAACTTTTTTCCTTAGAGAAGGCTGCTACATATCTTAGTATATTAAGTTTCAAGAGAAGAGGTGATGAAATAAACAATTTATTATCTTAGATCCCAGTAGCATCAAATTGTGAAAGCAAAAACATTATAAGGCTTCACATACCTGTTTGGCTATCACTTGACCACCTGATATATGAGAAAAGTACATATTATAGTAATGGCAAAGGAACAAAGGGGCACTCCTCTCAAGTTCCTCCAGATACTTAGCATAAGAAACTCCTGTGGATTGCTCGGCTCAGGTATGACGATACCCTGTTCGCTGAACCACTCTAGATCCTTTGCAAGACATTCTGAACGTTCCAATCCTGATTTTCTGAAGTAGCTATCTACAATAAAAATACTGGATTTCAGTCTTCTGAAAAAAAAAAAATGAATGGAACACCAACTTTCACTTCATGGTAAACGTGATTTTCAGTTTTTATTCAATATATCAAAAACTTATTATACCAAGCTAATTAACTTATGAAAATAGTAGTCAAAAGTGCATATCATCCAAGCACTAATAGTTCTTAAGAGACCCAATCGAACAACCGAGAGAATCATAAAAGCCCTTAATGTTCGGCAGCTAATGTTTCTCCTATAGTCCTCGAATTTGTGTACTGATGAATTAGCATGGCTTCTATCTAGAATCAGATAATGAAGATTATAGAAGGGAACATGGGTGCTCGAGAAACCAGACCAATGCAGAGTATGGCTTAGAAGAATGCCCTTTGATCAATGAGGAAAGTTGAAAAGTTACAAATTCTTTGCACCAATCTTAGACCAATAGCTAACTATAAAAAAAAATTAAAAGTTGTGTCCGAGTACTTTAAAAAGTCCATTGGTGCCTAAGCTCTAAGGGGGTGATTGGATTTGGAGTTTAGGGGAGTAGAAGAGAGGAGAGGAGAGGAAGAAAAAATGGAGAGGAAATTGAGTGATATGGAGAGATAAAATACTTGTTTGGAGATTGGTGTTATGAGGAGAGAGGAGATGAGAGATTGATGTGAGTGGATGTGATCTTTATTTTATATATATAAATATATATTATATATATTTGATATAATTAAATAATAGGTTTGATGTGATGTTAAAATT
The DNA here is from genome assembly GCA_037833695.1 of Sechiopsis laciniata. NCBI lineage: Eukaryota > Viridiplantae > Streptophyta > Magnoliopsida > Cucurbitales > Cucurbitaceae > Sechiopsis > Sechiopsis laciniata. The sequence goes on along the minus strand of JBBMKA010076600.1, from coordinate 4,180 downwards.
GAAAAAATAAAAATAAAAGGAGTTAAAAAATAGATAAAATTTAATATAATTAATAAGATGTTTGATGTGATGTTTAATAATGAGTTGAAGAGGCATTGAGAGGAGTTAGGAGAGGTTGTGATGTACTAAAAACAAACACAGGGTTGAGAATTCTTCTTCTCATCTCTTCTCCTCTCCTCCCTCAACCTCTACATCCAATCAAGGGGTAGAAAAGCCATAGAGATATTACTCCAAGAAATTATGGCCCTAACCAAGAGCAAGAGCCTGAAAGGAAACTAGGGAGCATCTGAGAGACATCCTCCAGCCATTTTATTTATTAATTTGTTTATTTTTTCTGAAACTGGAATATCGGAATTTCGATCCACTGTAACCAGGGACATCTGTGTCTGTCCCAAAGCCTGAACGCGGGAGACAACAAGGGATTTTACAATTCCTCCAGCCAATATTAAAGGGATATTGAAAATATTCAAAAGGACTAACAAGCAACCAGAGGCAGAGGAGCAGTGATTATCTGATAATCTTTAAACAAAAATTTAACTGAGAAACCCCAAAATTTATAAATAGGAACAAAAGCATGTCGACCTTCACTTTTGCCGTAAGTATGAAGAAGCCAAAAAGGTTTTTTTTTGTTTTTTAAACTGAGAAATCGGAGCTTCGCTCCACTATAATCGAGTAACCACACCCGTCCCTAGGCCTGAAACCCAACAGAACCACGAAAAATCCCAATAAACACTGAAGTAATGTAAACCAATTATCTAAATCCTTCAAAATCAAAAATCACAAAAGCCATAGAGGTATCACTCCAAGAAATTATGGTCTGAACCAAGAACCAAGAGCCTGAAAGGAAACTAGGTAGCATCAGAAAGATATCCTGCAGCCGGTATCAGGAGGTATTGGAAAGACTCGAGAGGATTAACAAGCTACCAGAGGCGAAGGAGCAGTGACTATCTTTCTTTCTTCTTCTTTTTTAGATATTCACGAGTTTCATGACCAGCTTATGTGCACCTCGACTATTCTTAAGGTAGATATAGTCTGACAGCATTTAGGTGTGAAGAACAACTATAAAAAAGATTCTTTATTAAGTAGTTGACTACCATAAATTGAACTCATCAAACTCTTGTATTGTTTGACCACTAAGTCGATCGAAAATGATTGAGCAGTGACAATCTGATAATCTGTAAAGAACTTAACTGAAAAACCACAAAATTAATAAATAGGAATAAAAAGAAGTCGGCGTTCACTTAGTTTTTCCCCAAGTATGAAGGAGCAAAATAGTACCCTACCAACAGAAGCACAGGAAATCCCAATAAACACTGAAGTAATGTAATGTAACCAGTTATCCAAATCCTTCAAACTAAAAATCTCAATAGTCACAGAAACCTATACAATTCGTCAACAATATCAACGAAATATAAAAAATCAGGAAGAGAAAAATGGTGGAAGAATCTTACAAGCAACGTCGCTGGATTCATCAACGATGTGCTCCACAGTACTGAAGACGAGCTTACTATCAACAAAATACTTAAGAAATCCTTCCAAGTTCGGCTGCCAAGTCTCTGCCCCATCCCCGTTTTCATCATTATCATCATCGCTCAACACCAAATTTCCATCATCTTCGCCGGATGAATCCACTGCATCGCCGGATAACTTTTTACCATTAACATTTCGAAGCCTCATTGCGACGAATCTCAACTCCTCGGTAATGCCTTTGCTCTCTCCAGGATACTCTTTCCTGTACCTCTTCCTCCTCTTCACAACCGGAGGAGCAGGGCCGGTGCTCGTGGACGGCAAAGAAGTTGAATGATTCGAAACAGAGCAGCATAACCTAAGAACAACACCTCCATTTCTGAGCTTCACGTTCCGAGTCATTATATTTGCAGAAATCATCGAAGTTCTTGAAGAACCTAGAATGGAGAAGGAGCAAGAAATTGAAGCGAATGTTGAAGACATTTGTTCAAAAGACGGCGGCGGTGTCGGCACAGGAACGGTCAGGCTGTCGAGTTTTGTTCTGCAATGTCATCTACTCTCGCCGGAATTGAACCGTTTAATATTGGCATTAGGGATCTTCAAACCATCCAAAATCTCAACCCAATCCAACTCAATTTGTCTTATTGGATTGGATTAAATGATGAAACTTTCAAAAGTTGAGTTATGTTAAGAGTTAATTTAAAATTGATCAAATCTCACGAATCTCAATTGATTATTTAGTTTAAAAAAATATTTTTTTACTTATAAGATAATTATATATGTGTATTTATTTTATAATTATATTTGTGTATTTATTTTATTTAATTACTATCGTTAGATTTTTCATTTTTCAACTCAACTTAACCCATGTACATTCATAATTGCCATTGACACAAAAAGTTTAATATTTAATTTCTTTTAATATAAATTTAGAGAGTGTGACAATTATTCTCAATTGAGGGTGTGTTTGGGAGAATAGGAATGATAATTATTATGAGAGAATATGAAAGAGAATGATTATGTGGAAGATGATTATTTGTGTTTGAAGTGAAATGAAGGATTATTTGTATTTAGAGTGAAGATAATGATTATGAGAAAAATAAAATAATGAGTATGATGAGAGTGAAAAATAGTAATGTAATGTATAAAAAGTTGTTGGAGAAAAAATAAAAGTAGTTAAGATGAAAATGAAAAAATGTAATGTATAAAAAGTTGTTGGAGAAAAAATAAAAGTAATTATGTCTCGATCGCCTAAACACGGAGAATCATTCTCATTTTCATTCTCCCTCTTATTCTTGGTGGCCCAAACACACCGTGAATGAGACTCAAATATGAATTTCCAGATCAAACTCACGGTAATGTTGATTATAATATCACCTAACAATGAAACCAATAGATGCAACATGCCACCAACCTTTCGATAGGTATAATATTCCTTTCGCCTTTATTTATAGATATAATATGATTAGAATTAAAATACTATTTTTTGCCCTTTGAAATTTTATTGATAAATTTTAAATATCCAAATGAATATAGTTTAAATAAATTTAAAATTGCCGATAAGAGCTGTAGTTCAACAAATGTAAATTCAATGATCATGAGGTCATGGATTCGAATCTCCTACCTTAATTGTTGCAATCTAAAAAAAAAATTAAAAATTAAAATTTTATTGATAACTTTTAGAGTAAAATACCATTGTGGTCCCTAAATAAGTTTCATTTTGCTCCTTTGAATTTTTAAAAGTCTAATTTCAATTTTTGAACTATTGTTTTTGTTTCAATTTGGTCTCTCAACTTACAAAAGTTCAATTTTGACTATTAAACTTTTTTAAAAAGTTAAAAAGTAGTCTTGGATTAGAAAAAAAAAAACTTAATCACAGTAAAAATTAATGAGATAGCAAAATAATAATAATAATAAAATGAATTTATTATCATTTACTTTCGTTCTCTCACCTCTCTTTTAATACATGTGCATTTCCATTTTTATAAAAAAAGAAGTAAAAGTGTTGAAGAGTGAGGGAAAGAGATTGCTTCACAGAAGGGAGAATGGTGGCGGTGGAGTCGGGGAGGGAACAAAGCCCAAAAACAAGTTTTTAAACAAGTTATTTTTTTTTTTAATACATATCATGAAAGGAGAGACAAATACCGATTCTCGAGCTCCAACTAATGACGCTGGTGTTGAACTAGTTTACAACCAAACAATGAAATCATTGCACCACTGAACTATTCGGTAAAACAAAAACTAGCTTTTGAAAGCTACTTTTTTTTTCTTCTAAATTTTGGTTTGTTTTTTAAAAATAGGTAAGATATAAATATCCAAATAAGAAAGAACATATGGTAGTATAGTTGTTGTATGCTTAAATTTCAAAAATAAAAAACGAAAAATAAAATAGTTATCAAACGGGTTCTTAAGAATCAAAATTGGACTTTTGAAAATTGAAGAACCAAAACAGAACAAAAACGATAGTTCATAAACTAAAATTTGACTTTTGAAAATTTAGAGAGTAAAATGAAACTTACATAATAGTTCAGGACCAAAATGATATTTTACCCTAACTTTTAAATATCCAAGTTCTACCATAAAAAATTAAAATTAATATAGTTTAAATAAATGTTAACATATATTTGTTCCACAATAATCATTTAATACAACAAACAAAAAATTAGAAATATATTTAGGTGATTTTTCATGAGTAGCGAGAACAAAATATATA
>JBBMKA010076589.1:0-14969 GCA_037833695.1 Sechiopsis laciniata | reverse complement strand
TCTCTTTGAATGCTCTCAAACACTCCTCCTTCACAACCATACTAAAAAATGTATAAATTAAAATAAAAACTTTTTTTCTAGACCAAAATTAAATATTTGAAATTTAACCTAGAATAAGTAAGAGGCATAAGCAAATGAAAAATCACTTAATTCAAAGAAGTAGAAGCACTACAAATTCTTAATTCAATTGTTGACTTCAATCAATTAACAACTACAACTTCATAACCTAGATCGGGACTACATGTTCATAATCAATTAAAATTGACTTTGATTGTTTTCAATCAAATTTAATTCTAATAGTTCAACCGATAGAAATCAATCGATTTGCTAAGTGATAGAGAGTCAATTATTTTTTTTAAGTGATAGAAATCAATCATTTTTGTAAGGTCGTTTTTTTAAAGTGATAGAAGTCATTCATTTTTTTAAGTGATAGAAGTTAGTTTCCTTAGTGATTCTTTAGTGATAGAAGTCAATCATTATATAACCGATAGAAATTAGCTAGTTTGCTAAGTGATAGAAGTCAATTATTTTTGTAAATGATAGAAGTCAATCATTTTTTTTAAAGTGATAGAAATCATTGATTTTTGTAGGTGATAGAAGTAAGTTTCTTTAGTAATAGAAGTCAGTTTCTTTAATGATAGAAGTCAATCATTATGTAACTGATAGAAGTTAGCTAGTGGTTTGGAGAAAATCGGCAGCATCATGCGTACCTGGCCTTTTTGGTATTTTTGGCAAGCCCGTTTCTGTTATCTGCTATGTATGAATTATTTCCAAATTTGTGCTATTGATGCAATTTCTTTAGTTTTTTTTTTTTATTATACATGCAAAAACCCCTTTTAAATTCACATTCAAATAAATTTTTCTCTCTAACTCCTCTATATAAAAAACTATATTCAAATGAGTTTTTTATAACTACAATTCTCAATTTGTAACTACTCAAAATAACCCTTTAAACTAACTCCTTAAACTAACTTCTCATCCAAAACCTCCTTCAAACACCTGTTAAGGGCTCAAGTTTATTCTTCAATTAAAGATTTTGTGGCTTCCTTCTATTTTAATTGAATTTGATGGTTTAAAGTTCAAATGTTATTCATGCTGGTATTAAAGATTCACTAGATGTTTCTCAATTTTTTTTTATTAATACTATCTACATGGTACGTACTCTATTATTATTATATTATTAATACGTATTATTAGTAAATATTTTATGTTTAGTCATTAATACAGTATTAATATTTGTTCAATATTTAAGTCTTTTTATTAATAAGTTGGTGTTGGAGTGAGCGTTGATTCGCCGACTAGTTGAAGCGTCTCAAGTGCCGAACCCTTTCTTCTCTAACGTCAAACATAGGCATCTCCACCGTCAAACATGGGTGCCTCCACATTTGAATGCTTACTCTAACAACTACACTTACAACAACAAAACTTCATGTCTATGAATTTTTTACCTTTGGGTTCGAGGGCTTTAACTTTTTTTCTCCAACAAGTACGCTATGACTTTGCAAATACAATTTATGACGCTGACGAGGATGTGTATGTTCAGTCAGAGGCAAAATGAGCAACCCTAAAGACATTAAAATAGAAGAAGAGTATTAGAGATACAATGGTACTTAAATAAATATTAATTAATTAAAAAAAGATAAATATGATTGAAAAAAAGACAAAATACTAAAAAATACATTCATCAAACGTTCAACTAAGTGTATAATTATGAAAAATGTAAAAAATAATTATACTTCCTAATTTCAACATAGAAAAGATAAAATAATTAATTTTTTATTTTTTCATCCATGAAAAAAGAAACTAAATCAAAGAATTGTGTTAAAAAAGTCAAAGAATTACAAACACAAAAAATCAGAGTTATTAGTTACAAAAATCAAACCAATAATAAACTTTTGAGTACAGTAAAAAAACGGAGCAACCAAACAAACTTTTGTTTTGAGTCTAGGTCCACCACCAAATTAGTAGAGGTAAAATGGAGATAAAAGAGAAATTTGATTTTAATTAATAATAAATAAAAAAATAAGATTGCAATTATTATAAGTTTTTTTTTTAGAATACAATTATTATAGGATTTTCCTATATTTATAAATAAGGGAAAAAATGTCAATGATTGAACTTTCAACCTTCTTGTTATTTAGAGCACGAACTATTAAAATGAAAAAACTCAACTTTTTTTTTTTTATTAAATTACGAGATTAAACACAAGTCAAATTGAGCATTATCCTAAAGAGAAATTCAAACAATTTTTTAGTGAATAAATTGTAGTAAGTTCTGTCATAAACTAATATTTAAATTTAAGTAGGAACTACATTTTAATTGATTAATAACTTCAATCATCTTTCTTTTAATTCAATAACAATTAAATATGAGATATTCAAATTTCTAACTTCTTGATGACTTAATCTTACAAGAATTCTATTGAGATTTTGGCAAAATATTTACAAAGGTTGTCCCACATGGGATGTCTTGGCAAAATATTGAGAATTGTTGTCCAACTTTGAAAATGTCCAAGAATGTATTATATTCCAAACACTATAAAAAGGAGTATGTGGCATTTGGATTCAAGACACCAATTAGGAAACAGTTTAAGCATATTTATTAACTCTAATTAAAATCCTTTTGTATACGAAAGTTGAGTAAAATGTGTGAGTATATAAGCTTTGAGAAAATATTTATGTAATTGGGGTCGAAGAGAGAATTCTTTGTGATTGTTACAATTTTTTACATAGCTGAAGTTCTTTCTACCCGTGGTTTTTCCTCGAGTTTTTTAGTTTCTCCACGTAAATTCTTGTGTCTTTCTATTTTTTTTTTTCTTTTAAATTCTCAATAATTTTCTTGATTATTCTTGCAGTAGTAGGCGACTTTTTTTTTTTGCCAACAAGTGGTATCAAAGATTTAGGTTTCTAGTCTTTTGAATTCTTAGTATGCTCTGCGGTTGGAGTTTTGTTTGAACTTCCACATCAGAATGAATTCTTAAAAAAAAATAGAGTCGAGTATTTGTGAACATTGCTGTTCACTATCTATGGATTTGCTAGGTTTGAAGTAGAAATTGCAAGCTTCATGAGTTATGTGAAGTTTGACATGGAGAAATTTGGTAGGAGGAGGAATTTTGGCTTGTGGCAAGTGAAAGTTAAAGATGTGTTGAAACAAACTGTATTACACAAGGCTTTGAAGGGAAGACCTAGTTGTGGTGCTTATAAAAAATCAGACGATGATGGTAGTCCAAAAGAGTTTAGTGGTGGTTCCAGCGAAGATTCTATGAACTCTAGCATGGGTGATGACTAATAGGAAGAAATGGTTTAAGAGCTACAAGTGCAATCAGACTAAATTTAGCTAAGAATATTCTTGCTAATGTGTATGAAATTTCAACAGCCAAAGAGTTTTGGGAGAAACTTGAAGTAGTGTATAAGGCAAAAAGCATTTCAAATTGGTTGTACTTAAAGGAGCAATTTTACATGTTATGAATGGAGGAAGGTACACAAATCTCATATTATCTAAGTGTTCTCAATGGTGTTGTCTCTGAGCTAAAGATGGTTGGTGTCAAGTTAGAGAACGGGGATAAGCCATTAATTTTTATGATGTCATTTCCCCCTTCTTATGAACATATGAAATCAATTTTGATGTACGGAAAAGATTCTTTATAAAGACTCTTTTGCAAAGGTTATTTGCAAATTTCTATCAGAAGAAATAAGGCTAAAACGTGATGAACATACTTTACAAAAAGATTTAACATGGGTAGCTGGAAATTGGAAAAAGAAAAGCTTTGTTCAAAAGAAATGTTGTTGTGGATGTGGACAATCTGGTCACGTGAGAGAAAATTGTCCTAACAGAGCAAGTTCGTCAAAGGACTTTGGTTTGGATGCTAAAGTGGTCTCGCTCTCTTTGGGAGATCTGGTGACTTACTCTAAAGAAAGAAAGAAATCTACCGCATGGTATGTACGCTGGCCATGATAGACGATGTGATGTCATCGGTTTTCACATAGGAATTGACTTGACGATTTTGTAAGGTGTGTAGTAGAAGTTATGTTGGTGGCTAAAGAATTTTCAAATAAGCAAAGTAGACGTAGAAGTTGCACCATAAATTTCAGCAAAGTGTATCGATATGTGATGAAGAAGAAAATTCTTGAAATGTAAGATTTCAAGTGATATATCTTTATCGTGGAATATGTTAGAATTTTTCAGAATGGGGGATTATGATTGTTTGTGAAGATAATGTCACAACAATCACCCTAATGACCACCGTTGGTAACTACTTCAACAATCACCTCAACGGCCACTTTGATTTCAACTTCGACAATCCTCCAACGACCACTTCAAGAACCTCTTTCAGTGGTAGCAAGCAATGTCGACCACACATATGAAAGTTTTACCTAAAAAATTAAACATATTAATATTTGTGTTCTTTATAGAAATTTGACTTTTAGCCTATGTGAATGTAGTACTAACCAAACAAGCTTTTATATAAACATTCTTTTTTACATGTAACCTTTATTTGCATGCAATCCGACTTTGTTAAAGTGGACTAATTTCAATAATAATGGACACGTTTTTTTTTTATTAGAGGTGTGGGGTTGAAATTCCCATGCCCAAAACATTGTTCTTATACTAAAAATTAAATTAAAATAGCCCGGAATATTTAGTTATTGTTATTCTTCAAACTAGTTAAGAAATGTTTCTAAGTGCTAGTCTATAGTAGGAATTCAAATAGGTCGATACGAGACAAGGTTGTAGTCATTTTTTAGTTATGGCTGGACCTTGGTGATGTATTTTCCACACCTAACTCAAACAATAATTTTAAGTCATTGTAATCATTTCCCTGTTGTTTTCAAATAATAATAATAATACTTTTTTTTTTTGTAAAACAACCTTGATCCATTTTTTGTTCGTTATTATAAAAAATTCAATCTTTTAAGATCATTTAAAATCGGACATATACTTGTATTTTGCCTTAATAGGATATCTTTTTTGAATAAACCACATTAATTTAATAAATACTAAAGAAAAAAAGAGTTTATCCGTTGATTCTATTCAAATGTATATCATGAGTTCAAAATTTAACTTTCAAAATAACATTTTAAACAATTTTGAATACCATCTAGTGTCAAAGGAGTAGATGGAGTAATGTGGGTATCCACTGCAAGAGCAGAGATCTCTTGCGTATTTAAGAAAGAGTTAGGGATAGCACTTCTACTACTGCGTGCGAGCCACTGTTTAAACAATTCACTAATTTGCAATGGAAGTTGGAGTTAGTGCAAATGAATGCAAAAGCAAACATTAAGACAGAGTGAAGTACGAAATTCACTACTTACCATCTAACATCCTAAGCCCTGTTAAAGCGTCCCACATCCTTAACTCAAGCCTTATTTTATCTTGCTTTAGAGTAACCCAATCAAAATCCAAAATAATTTTCTTTACTTTTCTGTTGACTCTTAAATTAATAAAAATGATTATAGCATATAGATCTCTGTGGAGTACGATAAAATAAATACTTATCACTTTTTGTATACTCGACTGCGTATACTTGCATAATGCGATTTAAAAGCGTAGGAAATTAGTTTCACTTATGCCACATGTTTAGAATTAATCATTCAAATTTATATAGCACTCAAAGTCGCATCAAGTTCTTGGCCGTTGTCGGGGATTGGTTTATTTATAATTAGTTATTAGCTTAAGAGTAGTTCTTAATTGTTAAAAAGCTAATCACTTCGCACTTTTTAAGTGCACTGAAGGTACGAAGCATATTGACCTACAAGAAGGAGTCCTTAAACAACTTTCTCACCACGAGCATCCAGTTTAATAGATGGCTGGATACAACTCTACATACAACTTGCGTAACCATGCTGCTTACTTTCAAAATTTGAGAGACATATGTTGCGTATGTGGAGGAGGTCACAGATTTGAGTTTTGCCCAACAAATCCCGGTTCAGCTTGGTACATTGCTCACATGAAAGAACAAATACATGTGAATGACTCCTATACACGCAGGTATGAGTCTGACTAGAGAAAATAACCACAATCTCATTAGGAAAGTGATAGCTCTCAAATAGAGCATAATTTAGGTTATTCTATTATGCATTTTTCTAAGGTTCAAAGGAAAATTTTGAGTTATATTGAGTAATTTGCGAATAAAAACTATAGAAGTCGCACGCATATATTATTTAGCATGAGAAGCACACTTTCGCGTTTAAAGTAAAAATAATTGATAAATTCTGCTAAATGCTATACAATGCAGGGAACTCGGAACTATTATGCTGGTGAACAAACGAGATGAGAATGGCAAAAAGAAAAAGAAGCACGACGCATTCACAAGGCAGTCGAGTTCTAAGAATCACGCCAACAAGGAAAGAACAAAGAAATCAATCAAGCAATAAAAGGTAGCGTTGATCAAGAAATCCCAGCATTAATCAAGAGATTTCTGCATTTATGATGATGTTCCATCTCACCCAAACTTATTAGCCAAGCAAATCAACTCTATATATAGAAAGAAAGAAGCTGCAATCGGTGAGCTGGTCAGTTGGCTAGAAGTCAATCCACGTTGAAACGCAACTGGTGATGTTCGTAAAAGCCGATGACAAGGAGTCTGCACATCTCACAACTGCACTAATTCCTATCTTTTTTATTTCTTTTCATAATTAGGAGTAGATCATAGAATGGTAGACAACTTTTAGTAACGAAATTTATAAGTTTCCATTATATACTGTTGTTTGTTTCAATGTTGCATTAGTTAGGAGCCATGGTAAGAATTCGTATGTAGAATGCATGTTAAAATTGTAGGTTGTTAGAATTTACACTCATCCAAACACACCAACAGAGCAAGCATCAAGAGCAAAAAACTCAGCAAAGTTACTCAAAAGACACTAAAACCCTAGAAATTAAAGAAAATGACATAACCTATATTTAAAGACTCCAAACATACCTGAGAATCGTATCCACTTTGTAAAATTTTGAATAAGGCACATAATCTACAAGAAAACCATAAATTACAAACTAAGAATCACAAAAATCAAATCCAACTGTGCAAAAAAAAATTTTGAGAACACTTTCTTGAGAGTCATGTGTTTTGACTAGTGGAAGGAATTTGGCGATTGTAAGGCTTATTGGCGAGGTTGAAGTGAGAGAATCTACCAGCGGTGTAGTTTGGAGTGATTGAAAAAGTGAAGAGAGGAGGTTGTGGAAGAGGAGAGTGCATTGAACGACACCAGAGCAAGACTATGTGATAAACATTATAAGTCGTGGTAAGAGTATTATGAAATTGAGATCACAAGTTTGTAAAATCAAAAGAAAACTGGTGGAAAAATTGAAGGAATACCTCTTCAACTTTGGAAAGATTGAGGTGGACAGTTGAGCCATGGTTTCTCCACATCGCAGGTTTTGAAAAAAATTAGAAATGATGAAAATTTAGGGTTTTTAGATACAATTTAACCATAAAAATAAATCAATTTTTTTAATTGTGGTAATTAACGTTTAATAATGGTCAACTTTATTACTAATATAATTTATGCGTAAAAATCGTCAACTAAATGTAAACGTAAAAAAATACAAAAGCTCCAGTAAATATTCGTGTGCTTTGAGCATACTTGATGTTTTGTTTTAAAAACGTCAAGTATTTAAAAAATGCAAGTGTCAACTATACTATTTTTTGTAGTAATGCTACAAATTTCATTCTATGTATGCGTCGATTAGCTACCCACACGTACTAGCCTTCAGTGAACTCGGAAGAAGGACCTGTTGGGTGATCCAATATGCTACGATAGGTTTGATGCAAGGTTTCTCTCTTTGTTAAATTAGTTAGGAATAACCCTACTATCCTTGTTAAAGGAGCTAAGTATGAATAACCGCAATGAAATTTGGGTTAACCATAAATCACTAAGTGTGGAAATACTTATTAGAATCGGGAAGCATGAAATCTAATTACTACTAGCCCATGATTAGCATCTTCTGCATATGCAATTTTTACCCACGCTCACTTGCATTTCATCTTTTAGAGTCTTGAAAAATCCAAATAACCACTAACAACATTCTCTTACATATTTTGCATAACTCTCAAGTTAGTAATAATAATTCTAGACATCAATCTTTGTGGAGAACGATAAAATAAATACTTATCACTTGCTACTATTCGACTACATATACTTTCATATGCCTACGATTTAATACTTAGTTGTTAGCAATAGCATTTAAGTGTAAAATCAACATTAGAGTATTATACATAGCTGAACTTAAATCGCATCCGGTCAGAAAGCCAAGTAAATAGCTTGCTATCGAAACAACCATATGGAGTTCAGGAGATGGAACATTGGAATTACAACACCCCATATTACACACTTGATTATGGGTATCATGAGCCGTACACACCAGTGTATAGTCCCGAGCCATCTCTAGAGGATTTCATGAGGGAAAGCCTGGCCAGAAGCGATGCCACTCTACAAAGCAACCTAGCTTTGATAAGAAACTTTAATGTTCAAATGGAGCAAGCTAATCTGTGTTGTTCTATTGTAGGGGATTTCGTAAAGTGTATGCGTAGGCGAGAGATTGAAGAACCCTTTGATCTAGAACCTAAGTACAACCTTTACAGAAGAAACAAAGCAAGAAGACGAAATTGCGCGAGAAGAATGGCTGACGTAAATTAAGAAAATATGTCTGCCGGAAACACTAAGGCGAGGCAGCAACAGCCAAATAGACCTATTGACGAACAAGTAGAAGAGCTACACGCTAACCCTATCATGATCTCAAATGATAGGGATATAGCAGTAAGAGTGTATGCCATCCCTGACGTAAAAGAGCTTTAACGAGGTATGATCAGACCAGATATTAGTGCCAGAGCATTTGAGTTCAAGCCAATGATGAACACTATGCTTCAGCAAAAGGCACAGTTTCATGGGTTGGCAATAGAGGATCCGCACAGACACGTGAGGGAATTTATGAGAATTTACGATTCTTTCATCATCTCAAATGTATCAAGGGATGAACTGCAATTGAGTCTATTTCTGCATTCGCTAGAAAGAAGTGTGAAGGAATAGTTGGATACCATTGACGAAGTAGAAAGAATTACATGGGATGAGCTCACGAAGAGATTTTTGCTTAAATATTTCCCCCAAAGAAGTCACAGAAAATAAAAAAACGAGATTCTACAATTCAAGCAAGAGGAGGTAGAGTCCATCGCGGAAGCTTGGGAGCGCTTCAAGAGAGTTATGTGTAGATGTCCTTAACATGGGATTCCATGTTGCCTATAGCTTGAGCACTTCTATGGTGGTTTAAGCGAAGCAGCACAGTTAGTGTTAAACGCTTCAGCGAATGGAGTGCTGCTAAAAAAAACGTGCAACCAAGACACAAAGATAACTGAACGAATATCCTTAAATAGTAGCCAATGGAAAGAGCTGCAAAGCAAATCACTAAAAACTGTGACTCATTTAGATGGGGAGAGCAACTCATCACTGACCCAATAAATGATGAGATGAGAGAAATATTGAGAGTACTAATACTGCAAGTGGAACCGTTCAAAGCGTCATTACACAACAATTTGCGCAAGTGAATACTCAGCAACACTTACCTGTTATGGATCTGTGTGCATTATGCGGAGATGCTCATCTATACGATAATTGCCCCTACAACACGGCCTCAGTGTGTTTCGCTCAGGCGAATCGAAAAAATAATCAGTACTCAAACACATACAATGTAGAATGGAGGAACCATCCTAATTTTTCATGGAGTAACAACAGAAACGCAGGAAGCTCGAGTAACGATAGCTCTCAAATAGAGCACACTTTAGGCTATTATAGTTTGCATTATTATGAGGATTGGAGAAAATAAGCAGGAAAAAATAGTAAATTTCGAGTAAAAACCAATGGAATTTGCAATCATTCATAATTTAGCATCACAAACGCAGCTTCGTGATTTAAGTACAAATATTAAATAAAATGTGCTAAAATATTATGTAATACAAGAATACGTAGAACGTTTACGCTGGAAGGACGAATCAATGCAAACAGTTACCAACTCAGCGGAATCTCTCACTTTTAAAGAAGTTCCGTTCGAAGAATCACGCCAACAAGGAAATAAACAAAGAATCAATCAAGCAATTAAGAGAGTGTCAATCAAAGAAATCTGAAAAAAAAATAAAGAGATCCGCCATTACTGAAGATTTTTCGGCTCACCTCAACTTGTTGATCAAGTAATTCATTTCTATAAATAGCAAGAGGGAAGCCAAGGATCGATGAGCTAGTCGGTTAGCCAAATTCCAATCTCAAGGAAAAGCATCTGGTAGTGTTTATAAGAGCCGATGACAAGGGGACTGAACACTTTAGAACCGCACCAGTTCCAACTTTTATTGTTTTTCGTAGGATTAGTTATAGCTGTGAACATTTAGTAGTAGTAATAAAGTTGGCTGATTTTGTCTGTCTACTTTTGTTTATTGCTATACTGTGTTATAGGAGTTTTCGGTGAGGATTCATTTGTAGAAGCATGTTAGGAGTGTAGGTTATTATGTTTTACACTGCTATATTTTTATTTAGTATACATGTTGATTAGCTACCCACGCATGTAGCTTATAGCGAGTTCAGAAGAAGGAAATGTGGGATTATCCAGTATGCTACGTTAGGATTGGGTGAAAAGATTTTCACCATTCGAAGTGTTAGGAATAACCATACTAACGTTTACGTCACCTTGAGTTAGTATGGAGATCGCATCGGAAGCTAGGTCGCCATAAATCATTAAGTGCAGAAGTACTTATTAGGATAGGGAAGCATGAAACTTGATAACTAGTCCCACACCCTTAATATTTTCTATAGCTATCTTCTTATCACTACTCATTGCATTCACGTTTAATTATTGTTAGTATCCATGTTTAATCACTGTTAGCATCCATAATCAAATCACACAACAACTTCAAATCCATTCTTTACTTTCTTTGCATAACTCTCATATTAATAGTATTAGTTCTAGACATCAATCCCTATGGAGAACGATAAAATATAAATACTTATCACTTGCTGCATTCTGAACGATAAAATATAAATACTTAAGCAATTGCGAGTCACACTTAGCAATAGGTTATACTCCAAGTTAATTACTGTACATTTATATTAGCACTCGAAATGCCAATCGAGTTTTTGGCACCGTTGTTAGGGATTGATTAATTAAAATTAGTATTACTAAGGTGAGCGTAGTTTTTATCGATTTAAAGGTCAAATACTTGTATTTTAGGGGAATCGAGATTCAAAGCAATACAACCAACAGGGAAAGAAGCCTCAATCACATTACCAAAAGCACGAGTGTCAAAGATGGAGTTTCATCACTTTGCAAATCAGCAATGGAGCAACAACACTAACCACCAGCAATCACGTTTTTATTAGCAACAAGGCTATATGGAAGAGGCCAGCACAATAAATTTCTATTCAGCGTATCCTAACTGGGAACAATAGTCGTAGTTTGGGGGAGATCATAGCAGATTTTTTCAGCATCAATTCAATCTACCTAGAGATCGCAGCAACATGAGCCATACATGGGAGGGTCTGAGTCATGAACGTAGGGGTCCGATGTACACTTGTGGGCAATTTCCAGAAGACATAACCATAGAAGAGGAATAGCAGCTAAGACGAAAGCAATGGATGAGGGACAATGGTATCATACCAGAACCTTAACAGCCCAATCAAGAGCACAAACAATCTCTTAATACAATCACAGATAAAAGCGCTGCCAGTAAAATAAGAGCAAAAGAGACATATCTAAGGGGCGACGTACTTAATGGGGCATCAACAGTGGATTATTTTGGTGAGACTGAACTCTCTTAGGAAGATTTTTGGCTAGCCATGATTGAACAAGGAAAAGAGGCCGAGGCATTGAAGTGGGCAGTAGAAATAGACAGAGAACAAAAGAGACGTTTTCAGCAGCAGGAGGAAGCTTGGACAAGGTTCCCCACCCTGGCCACTCTAGAGGCTGATATAATAGAATGCGTTGGGGAAGAAAGCAAAGAAGGTTCCAATGTTGATAGTGAGTAAGCTCTGAGTGATGAAAGCCAAAGCGAGGATGAACATTCTCAAATAGTTAGGATGGTGAGTAATGAACTTGCCGAGCTAAATATCAGGATCCCGCATCTAACCAACAGGAGAGATGTAGACTCAACTAGTCCGCTGGAAAACAATGTTAGCGCTCTAAACCATGGGCTACTCGCACTAGTACCCGTAGTTTTCTTATCACTACTAATTGCATTCATGTTTACTTATTGTTAGCATTCATGTTTAATCACTGTTAGCATCCATAATCAAAATACACAACAACTTCAAACCCATTCTTTACTTTATTTGCATAACTCTCACATTAATAGTATTAGTTCTAGACATCAATCCCTGTAGAGAACGATAAAATATAACTACTTATCACTTGATACATTCTGACTGCGTATACTTGTGCGTAAGCAATTCCGAGTCACGCTTAGTAATAGGTTATGCTCTGAGTTAATTACTGTACATTTATATTAGCACCCAGAATACCAGTCAAGCAATCATGGGTTTCAATAACAGAGACACAATGGAAATCTGTCAAAATTTAGCACACCAATGGGCCAGCAAAATCAAGGTTGAAGCCGTTCCAACCCACCCTATCAGAGAAATGTAATGCCACAACCAAGCACTCAGCAAATTTTGGGTACTTCGATGGAAAGTTTGCTAAAGGAGTTTATGATGAAGACGGACGTGGCAATGCAAAGCCAGCAGATGGTAGTAAGGAATTTTAAAGTTCAAGTGGGACAACTTGCAACTAAGGTTAGGCAAAGACCTGCAGGCCGATTACCATCTGACACAGAACCTGCTAGGCGAAAGGGGAAAGAACAAGTCAAGGCGATATCAGTAATTGGTGGAGATGATGATGCTAAGTTAATGAACCCTAAGAAAGAAGTAAGCGAGAGCAATACAGCTAGTTCACCGCAGCAAACTATTGAGGAAGAAAGTTTTGAAGATGATGAGTTTGATTCGTAGCCTCGAACAACAAATTAGAATGAACAACAAAAGCCTGATAAGGTTGAGAATATCGCTGCTACTATTCTGAAGAACGAAAGAAGCGAGATCGCAAAACCCTATAATACGAAAGCAAACATATGCAACAGCGAGGTGGTTGAGTTTAAACCTCCAACTCAATTTCCACAAAGATTGAAGAAAAAAAAAAAGAAGGATTGGGTTTCAAGCAGTTTATGGACATTC
This sequence comes from Sechiopsis laciniata, assembly GCA_037833695.1. Lineage (NCBI taxonomy): Eukaryota > Viridiplantae > Streptophyta > Magnoliopsida > Cucurbitales > Cucurbitaceae > Sechiopsis > Sechiopsis laciniata. The sequence goes on along the minus strand of JBBMKA010076589.1, from coordinate 1,773 downwards.
TAAAAGGAATTCAAATTAACATTCTGATGTTAGATGAATTACAAAAAATGCCAAACTATGCCAAATTCCTTAAGGAAGTTTATAGCTCTCAAATATAGCGTATTTTAGGATGTCTTAGTTTGCATTATTCTAGAAATTAAAGGGGAAAAGAAAACTCTAACTTAGAAAATCAACATGCATTCATAAAGTAGCATCGGAAGCACAGTTTCGTATTTTTAGTATAAATCTTGAGTAAACTGTGTTTAATCAATGCTAATGGCAGGACATATTAAGCTACACTGTGGAAAGGACAATCAGCGTGAACGATGACCAGCAGCGCAAAAAGGCACGAATTTAAAATGAAAACGCGTTCGGAAAAGACACGCCAACAAGGAAAAAATCAAGAGTCAATCAGTAATCAAGGCGACGTCAATCAAATAAATTCCAGCCGCAATCAGGCGATCCTGCATTAATGAAGATTTCACAGCTCACCTTGACTTGTCGGCCAAGTAAATCAACTCTATAAATACCAAGGCCGAGAGTCGAGAAAGGTGAGCTAGTCGGTTGGCCATAAAGCCTATCGCAGAGAAAAGTAAATGGTGGTGTCGTAGGAGCCGATGATAAGGGGACTGCACATCTTCAGCCATGCCAATTCTATTTTACTGTTCTTATTAGGCGTAGCTTGTAGTTTTGAACATTTCATAGTTGCAATAAAATCATCTGGTTTAACTTCTATTTGATGTTTATCTCTATGGTTGCGTTGTAGGAGTTTATGTTTACTATTCATGAGTAAAAGTATGCTAGGAGCGTAGGTCATTGAGTTTTACACTGCTGCATGATATTTTATACATATATGTGTCGACTAGCTACTCACGCATGTACCTTGTGGTGAGTTCGGAACAAGGAACTGCATGTTGACCCAGAATGCTACATTAGGCTGTGTGAACGTCTGTTCACCGCTTAAAGTGTTAGAAATAACCTTACTAAATGCTTACGTTGCCCTGTTGCTAAGTATGGAGTTCACAGCGGAAGCTGGTTCTGCCATAGATCATTAAGTGCAAAAATACTTATTTGTTAGGGAAGAGAGATTCTCTCTGGCTAGTTCGCGCACTTAGCATTTTCTAGGATTGTTAGTTAGCATTACTCATTGCATCATATTTATTTTTCAGCAACATATTTACATATCCAAATTCAACCAAAACACAACAACTCATATACTCATGCTTTACTTTTCCGCACAACTCTATCTTAATAGTGTTAGCTCTAGACCTCAATCTCTGTGGGATCGATAAATTTATATACTTATTACTTGCTGCAATTTCTAACTGTGTATACTTGCTCGTAAGTGATTCCGAGTTACCCTTAGCATAAGTTGACTTTGAATTAATTACTGTACATTATATTAGCACTGGAATCGCAACCCATCAGAAGTTTTATTGGAGAAAAGCAGATTTGAAGAATTCAAGGTTGTATCTCTCAATTGCGAGTGCAGTGCACTGATAATAAACAAACTTCCAGCGAAGGAGAATGATCCAAGTGCATTCATAATTCCTATCTCTATTGGTGGTAAGTAAATTGGAAAGGCGTTGTGCGATTTAGGAGTGAGCATCAATTTGATGCCTTAATTAGTCTATAACAAATTTAGTATTGGCAAAGCCAAACCAACGTCTGTCACGATACAATTGGATAATCGCTCCTAGATTATGAAATCAGCAGGGTAGATGAATTTTCCCACTTGTACCAGAATATCTTCAATTTTTCCTTCTGGTCACATAATGGAGCGATTATCCAATT
>JBBMKA010076567.1:0-14970 GCA_037833695.1 Sechiopsis laciniata | reverse complement strand
AAATGATTTTCACTATGTGGTTTTTTTTTTTTTTTTTTTTTTTTGTTTTCTCAAATATATATATATATATATATATATATAATTTTTTTTTTTGAAAAGCAGTTTTCTCATATTTGTCGAACACAACTTTCATTTTTATCACCACAATATTTAAATTTTAACTAAATTCAAATGACAAAATCAAAATTTATCATCATTTTCTTTTTGTATGACATAGTAACTAAGAGATTACATATTCAAAACCTTCACCTCTTTATTTTTGAATTTAAAAAAAAATGTTGAAATAATATTTATAAATTTAATTTTCAAAAACTAAAAAAATAAATGAAATGGCTATTATAATGAATGACCTAATAACTAAAATAATATAAATTTAAATTTCTCTAGAAGTAAATATTGTTGAATTAAAAAATTGAAAAATAATATAGTCTTCGATTTTTAATAACAAAAACTTTAATAATTATTAAATAGGCCCTGCATAAGGTCTGTGATTAGATTAATTGACTTATTATCAAGCATCATTGGGGTGATGATTTGAACTACAATAAGTTGATAATTTATTAGTGTAATTAAGGTATGCATGAATAAGAGGAAAGTGGAAGGGATAACCGAAAAAATTTACCCTATATTTATTTAGGATAAAAAAAACTTTTCACAATTTCATATTAATCCTCAAACAATCTTATCTAAACAAAGTTCTATAACTTCTCAAAACAACTTTTTTTTCTTTCAATTTCTCCTCCAAACAAGGTTTTCTTTCAATTCCTCATACAAACAACTTTATTCAAACAATGATTTTTTTTCAAAGAATCATTTATTCAAACACCACAATCAAATCACTCAATTTTTTCATTTCCCCTTAATTTTCTTAAAATAAAATATATTGTATTGTATTATGTTTAGATTGTAAAATATATATATAACATCCAAAATTTAGGACCAAGCGATAATTTTCCCAATTAATCGTGAAAATCCTAAGAATGGGAAAGATTTCAACCACTTAAATTTTTGAAGGATAAATCTAATAGTTTATAGGTGATTTCAATCATTATTTAGAATTAATTTTTATATCTCACTAAAATATTTATCTAAAATTTTGTTCAAGTTTTTTTTATTTTTTTATTTTTATCTAAAATAACTTTTATTTCTTCTTTTTACTCTAACGCATCTCTCCATTTTCTCCTTTAAAAATTAAACAGTTTCTTTCGTTTCTCATTGAAAGATTTCTCTCTAATAAATATGTGTTACTTTTTTTACTATTTTTTTTTCTTATTACCATTTTTTTCTCCAACATAATGGATGACCAAATAACTTACATTCCTGTTTCAGAAAAAATAAAATAAAATAAAAACTTACATTTCAATTCTCTAGCTTAATGTTGTTGAATTGCAAAACATTATCTTTCTAAAAAAATCTAACGGTCTCAACTTTTTTTGTTTAATTTTTCTTCTCTAAAATTAGTTTATTAGGTTAGAAAAATAGTTTATTTTTCTTCGATTTTTTTTTTGGATGTCAAATAAACTTTGTACAATGATTTTAATAAACAAAAAGTAACAAAATTTCAAGAAAACAGATCTAAAAACTATATTCAAGTCTTTCAATATTAAATTTTGAAGATATTTCGTCTATCATAAGTTTCACTGAGATATACGACCCCATTAAAGTAGCTAGAAAAGTCATTGATTCCATAGAGATGCTAGACCTTTCCTACAAGAAAAACTTGTAGAAACGTTTGTAAGAATATCATTTATTCACCAATTCCTCTGTATGCATCGACAACTTTCAATCCAATGACCAATTACTCCAGAAAACAACACAACATTCCAAATAAATTTAAAAATAACAAGACAAAAATCTAAAAATAATTTATAAAGGTCTTGAAAGTGTAACCACATTTTTTATAATAAAGAATGCTCAAAAGTTAACCCTCTTTCGAATATCTCAACTTAAGATAATTATGATGATTTGATTGTTGTCCCTAGATTTTAGGTTAATCGATAAAGAACATGAAGTACATTTATCTCATTTAAGAAGTTATCCTCCAAATTTGAATTCATCTAAATCATATTTGGATCCATAAAATAATCCTCAAGCTTAAAGATATTACTTGTCACCATCAATTTATTTTGGTTAGAGGACAAAAATTCTACCTGGAATTCTTTATTTGATCTTGACCCAATTTATGTTGGAATGCAAACAAAATTGTTCCATATTAGTTGGATGAGATCATAAGTATATGAGTGATGACAACCATCTCCATTAATATGAAGATTTTTCAGTGAAACCAAAAATAAATTCATGAAAGTGCATACTCCAAAGTGGTGATACCAATATAGAGATTTAAGTAGGATTGTCATCCTTATCTATTGTATCAAAGTCATGCCTCTAACTTAGCCATGTCGATAGTATGCTTCGGTATAAAACAAAGATGTTTGGAGAAGAAAATTTATGGTAGGTCTATCAAACTGATGGTATACTCTCAGAAGAAGAAGAGTTATATCTGGATATGAGTTAGACAAATTGACTAAACAACGTACTTTCATAAGAAGAGCAGTTAGTCAAATACATAGTCATTGTAGAAATTCGTTCTATCAGATGAAAGGTATGCTCTCAAAAGAAGAGGAATTGGTCTGAGTGTCAGTTAGAAATATTGACTATATGAAGGGAGACTCGATTTTTGTTCGAGAGGAATATTGAATCCTCAAGTGCCAAACACAGAAGATAAGCCTACAAAAAATTTCGGTAGAACTTTGTTAGAGGGAAGGATTGTTGAGATGCAAACAAAGTTGTCTTACATTAGTTAACGAAAGGAAGATCATGTGTGTATAAGTAGTGGCAACCTCTCTATAATTACAAGGTCTTTTGGTTGAAACAAAAAAATAAATTTACGAGGGTGTAGATCTATCGATGTAGAGAACTTAGTAGGATTGTTATACTTTTTAATTTATTATAAAAGAAGAGAGAAAGTTTGTGAAATTTTTATTCATTCCACATTAACGTATTAACGTGTGTAGAAGTTTTTTTTCCTAAGATAATAGGGGGTGTTTGTTCACAATATTTAAGGAGGATTTATTTAAAGAGTTATATTGAAAAATTATTTTAAGTAGTTAAAAATTGAGAATTATAGCAAAAACTTATTTAGATGTGATTTTTGTATAGAAGAGTTAAAGTTAAAATCTTGTTTGGATGTAAATTTAAAATAAGTAGTTATTTTGAGTAGTTAAAAAATGAATAATTAAAAATGAGTTATTTTGATTGATTTTATAAATGATTAAAAATGATTCAGTAATTATAAATGAATAATTAAAAATGAATGATTAGAAATTATAATTTATTATTAAAAATTAAAAAGTGAAAAAGTTAATAAAAATTCGTCTAAATATATATATTTTTTTAAAATTAATAAATTCTCCATTTAAAATTCATATTAAATATAACAAGCAAACATCCCCGAGTTGATAATTGACGTCTTTCGTGGATGACAATGTTATTTTATCTTTTGCCACGTGTCTTTATTTTGAATTCAAGGCAGGTTTTTTTTAAAAGAAAATTTAAGGTTGGTTTTTAAAAAAACAATTTAAGGTTGGGTTTTTAATTCGCAAAGAGAACTTTAAAAAAAAGAAGAAAGTTTTCTTATTTATCTACGATATAATTTTTAAAAGTTAAAGTGGCCTTCTTTTTTCCACTGCATTTTTCTCCCGAAGTTGAATAAATTAGGGTCCACATTATAATCATTTTATTTTTATTTTTCTATTTAAAAATATATCTATTTTAATTTCTTTTTGTTTAATTTTGATATCTACTTTTGGCAACCTTTTGAAACGTGTTCAATAAAAATTTGAAAACCTTTAAACTCTTTGTTTTGGGTTTTTTTTTTAACAGTTTAAAGCAAATTGAAATCCTAATTAAAATTTTAAAATGTTAAATGAAAAATTTGACCTCTATAATTGTAATAAAGTTAAAATTTAGTCTACCAATACCAAACTTAACACTTAAAATCATATTTACTAAAGCTTAACTTAATTTCTCTAAATTGTAAAGGAAACTTTAAACATCATTTTTATTTCTAAACTTTTACAGAAGTAAAAAATAAAAACTTCTTAAAATTAATTTTCTATGTTTTCAAAATCACTACTTTCCAAAAGCCAACCATCAAAATTTTGAAGGAAAGTAATTTTGAACCTTCCAAAAATTCATTCTCAAATATATTTTTAGCATCAACTTTCAATGTTGTGTTTTTTGAAAATTCCTATATCATATAATTTAAATTAATATTGTTTTATTCTCTTGTTTTAGATTAACTTATTTTATTAAATAATTCATTAAGTTGAATTAAACGACAAAAATATCAAGTTTAATTTTAAATCATTTAAATAGATGAAAAAAAATTATATGTTAAACTGTTAAAGTAACATGTTATAGTTGAAAAACATTTTTTTTGTGATCTTGACGAGATAAATGAATTTATTCTAGATGATTAACCACTTTTTTTAACGTAAGAGAGAAAGTTCAGAACTTGTAACCTCTAAAACCAATGAGAGTTTTTTATGTGTCAATCCTAAATATGAAACACTTTTCAAAGTGTCATCAAAGTTCTTATTTGTTAGCAGGTTGGAGAATATTGTGAAAGGAATATTCATTTTCTTTTTTAAGAATGCCACGAAATCGATTTTAATATCTAAAAAAATATTATTAATGTTTCATTATTTTAAAATATTTATGAAGATTGTTACGAATAAAATATCGTTAAGATATTCTCTAGGATTTATTAGTTTATTTATTAGATATTTGATAGGATTTGTTAGAAGATATTTTGAGATTTGAGATTTTCAATTAACTTTCCACAAATATATAGAGTATATGAAATATCAAATTTCAAAATATTTTTTAATAAATCTTATCAAATATCTAATAAATATAATAATAAATTCTCAAGACCGTTATTTTATTCCCAACAAAGATAGATAACAAAAGAGTTCGAGATTGAGAAAGCACAACCCTAATCTCATATAAAGAAGTAAAGTTCTCTTAAAAATTGATAATCACCATCCACTTGTAACATAAAATGGTGTCTCATCAGCCAAAATCTTAATACACACTTTATAAAAGTTTGGCCTTTTCCAAGGCATCTTTCTTTTTAGGGATTGGCTAAATTAGATTTTAAATTTCATCTTTTTTGTAGGATAGGTGTCCAATTCTTATTTAACAAGCATTCTGATTGGCTGAAAAATTGCACCCATAATTTCAGCCTTTCAGGTGTTTATGTTCTCATATTTGCTGGAACTCACCTTATTTTCTCTTCAGTTTACCAAATTATATTCCTTTTTCTTTATACGTGTTATCCCTTAATTTTGTTTTATCAAATGGTTTGTGTTCGCTACAAAAATCCATTATTCCTTGTTTTATTATTACGTGAATTAATTTGGCATGACTTTCTGAACGATTCAAAGTTTTTATTTATTTATTTAAATTTTAATATTTTGCTTAATTTTTAGGTTTCTAATTAACTTTTTAAAGACCGTTAAAAATTATCTTTTTAAAAAAATATTTATATATCTTATTCTCAAAAAAAAAAAAAAAAAACCCTTAGGAGATGATTGGATTTTAGAATTATGAGAGGAGAGAAGATGAAGTGAAAGAGAAAGATGAAATGAAGAGGAAATAAAGGACTCGTTTGATAACATTCCCGTTTCTCATTTCTTAATTCTACTTTTTTTGGAACAAGAAACAAGAATGATTCTTGTTTCTTGAAACCGAAACAAAACTTTTGATAACAATTTTTTGTTTCTTGTTTCTTATTTTCTTCTATTTTTTATTTTGCAAATTTTTTTTTATAATTTTAAAAAAGTTAAGACATGTAGTATAAAAATATAGAATATACATTAAAAAATAATTATAAAAAGTTTTTAAAAAATGATTTAATATAAATAAATACTTTATAAAATAAATTACAAATAAATCTTAATGCAAATTAAACAACAGATTTATATTCTCAAAAAAAAAAAAAAGTTATTTCTTATTGAATCATTCATTTTAAATTATGTGAACTCAAATATATGACGATTGTATTACTTTGAAATCAACGTGATTGTAAAATATGAAATATGAAAGTAACATCAAATGTATATAAAGAAAAAATATAATTATAAAAAAAAAATGAAAGTAATACGAAAGGTATACAACAAATAATGTATAATATACATTAAGAAGATAAACATAATTATAAAAAAATGGACATTATCTAATACATATAAATAGTTATTTAAAATTAATGGAAAATTTGACAGGTATTATTATCTCTTATAAATATTCGTCTACTCAAAACTAATTCAGTTATATTGCTCAACAAATATTATATATGTTAAAATTAAAATAAGAACAAAATGGAAAAGTTTAGGTATTACTCCAAAATTTTAAAATTAATACGATAAATAAAATATTTATCTTAAAAAAAACATACGGAAATATTTATAAAAAAATATACAAATTTAAAGAAATTTAAAAATATAAATAAAAATAAGTTATATTGCAAAAAAAAAGGGTCTCAATTGGATTTGAACCTGGGTCAATGTTTAAAAGTTGTAATCGGGTGGGCTTCATACACCGACAAGGCAAAATTTAAATTTACTTAAAATTTATGCGCGTCATTTTTATATATTTAATCAAAATTCAGGTTTAAAAAAGACAAACGGATCCGGGAGTTTCTCTTTTTTTCACCTAATTTAAGAAACTTTTTATTTTTTTATTTTTTTATTTTTAAATTTGGGAACAAAAAACGGGAACAGTTACCAAACATGCATGTTTCTAAAAAAATAAGAAACAAAAAACGGGAACGTTGTCAAACGAGCCCGGAATGATTTGGAAATATGAAATCTTTGTTTGGGAATTGATGTTTTGGAGAGGAGATGTTAGAAAAACTTTTTGGAGATTTATGTTTTGAAATCAAATGTTGGAATTATTTTATTTTATTTTATTTTTTTGGAATTGGTGGTTAAGAGATAAGATTTTTATTTTATATCAATTTTTTGTTGTAATAAAATTTGATTTGAAGTTTTATAGAATTAAATAGAATTGATGGAATGTGAGGAAGAGTTAAGGAAGAATTGAGAGATGTTGTTAAATACTAAAAACAAACATGAGATTTAATACTTTCTCTCATCTCCTCTCACAACCTCTAAATCTAATCACCCCCTAATTATTTATGTATGACAAACCATCTTAAATTGAAATTTATAACTTTTAGATTACCGATAAAAAGTAATAGAAAATTTTTTCTTCCAATTTTCTTTCAAAGAAATGCCTTCATATTCAAAGATGCTCTTTAAACGGTCATCTAAAACTTATTTTTATTATGTTAAAAAAAAAAACTTACTTTTATTTAGTGTTTCTTTTAAAAGTGGTCATTTAAAACACTTAAATAATCAAACATATTGATACCATCCGACTAGATTATTTAAAACAAAAATAAATTTATTGCTTAACTAGATCCGTAACTCAATTATGGTAAGTACCACATCCAATTAATTAACATGCATTATTTATTCTAAATAACCAAATTAAGAAGCTTTTTTTTCTTATTATTTTGATGTTTGAGATGTAATAGTCACGATGTTTTAATAAATATACTATTTTTAAAATTAGAGATTTTTAGTTAGCAATTATTTGGCTAAAATATTATTCGTTTTAGTTAGCTATTAGGAACGAGGACAAAAGTAATATTTTAATCAAATTATTTTTCATATATTAATAAAATGAAAAGAGGAAACTATTACAAGTTTCAATTTTTTGTTAAGTATACATAGCCGTGGACGTGCACCGAATAAAGAGATATGCCTCCTATTCAAAAAAAAAAAAAAAAAAGAAAAGAAAAGAAAAGATATGCCTTTATTCTGTTCCTAGCCCCCCATCTTTTAAAATAATCTAAATCTATTGTACAAATCTCATTAAATAATCTATGCAAAATATTATTTGGAGAGGGCAATTTGGATGCAGCCACGAAGTCACATATACGTGGAGTCACACATCTCAACTTTAAAAAAAAAAAAAAAAAAAAATTGTGTGTGACTTCATGGCTGGAGTGCAGTCTTGGCTCCGCCCAAATTGACCTCTTATTGGGAATGATTTTTTTATAATATTATCACAAATATAGAGGTTTTTATTTTTGGTTTTTTTTAATATCTAAATATAGAGGTTGATGTACTCTCTATATATATAGGCGGATCGTCGAAGGGATTAGGCGGTGCCATGGTCTCCAAAATATGTAAATATATTATAATGTGTATCCAATCAAGCTACCAAATCGATTGTAGAGTTATATAATTTATTCCCTGAAAATAATCTAAGATATACATTCACGAACAAAAAATTTGGTCCTCTAAATTTTAAAATTTGGATCAGCCCTTCTATATATTTATATATTCATTCAAGTCTAACTATGCTGAGCTAAGAGTTAAATTACTTTTGGGATGTAATTAGTTTCTTATCTAATAAACTTGTTTGAATTCTTTTCAAAAAAAAGAAAAGAAAACTTGTTTGAATTCTTTTCAAAAAAAAAGAAAAAAAAAACTTGTTTGAATTTGTTTTTTTTTTATTTATTATTATTTAAACATTATATTAAATCATAAATTTTCACAGATCTGATATTGATTATATTATGATTTCAAAAAAAAAAGAAAAGAGATATTGCGTATATTTTTATCATAGAACTTCTATAAATTTAAATATTTCTTTGATTGGTCATGGTTAGATTTTATATATTGTATTAAATATAAATCACAAAAATTTATAACTTTCAAATATGATATTATATATTTTGACTGTTATGAAAACGACAATCAACAAGCAATCAAAAAATAAAGAAAACATAGAAGAAGAACACACAGAAATTTACGTGGTTTACTAAAGTTGTGTTAGCTAGTCCATGGGCAGAGAGGGAGACGATTTTATTAAGGAGAAGCGAAATATAGAATAAACATCATAATCGGCTAGGGTTTAAATCGAATTTATATATGCACCCTCATTAAATCTTATTACAGATAAAAAGCCTAGATATGAGCGCGTTTACAATATGCAGAAACAAATATAGAATACTCCGACTAACTAATCGCATGACATTAAGTCGTTCAAGACATATCTCAACATTGACACATCTAATTTGATATATTTGTACACGTCAGGTGATATCACTTAATTTAGCATTTTTTTCCTTTTTTTTAATATCACCTAATTAAGTTTCTAACTCATTTCAAATTAAATATTAAGATTACTTTTTTTTTTTTAAAAACATTAAACAACTTAATTTAGCCTCTAAATATTAGAAAACCAATTTCTTTTTTACTTCATCCATATTCTACTATCAATATTCCCCATTATTCCTCTCTTTTGTATGGTGCAAAATTAAACCATCAAAACAAATTATTTCCACACACAAAAAAAAAAAAAAAGTTTTTTTTTGTTATATATATATATATAATGGAATTAGGATTTTGTATAGCAGAAAATCTTGAAAATATGTTATTGCTTTCCTTTTTAGAGAGGATGTATTATTTATCTTTACAGGTAGCTGAGTAAAGCAAAGAGAGACAAACATTGGATATTTGTACACGTTGCATCTGATGCTTTTCTTTTTTCAATTTTCTTCCACTTTTTCTCCTTTTTATACTTTTCTTTTTTCGGCTACTTTTAATTTTCTTGCATAAAAATAGTTTTTGGCCCACAAAGATCCTTCACCTGGATTTAGTGGTATTAAATAGATAAAAAAAGTATATTAGAATTATAATCTGCATATTATTTTCTGCTATCAGTGTTTTTTCAAATTATATTATATTATAAATATGAAAATAAAAAGATTCAGATCAAAGTCTATGAAAGAGACATTAGTGTTAAAATATTGGAGTTAGGTTAAGGTTGGCGTTAGATAAAAAAACCGAATCATTATGAAGTGACTTAATGATCAAAATGACTTAAGAAAACTAAATTATGATAGATTTTTTTTTGAGTATATATCGGAGAGAGGGGGACAAATACCGATTTTCACGATCGAACATGTGATGTTGGTGTTGAACTAGTTTTCAACCAAACAATGAAACTATTACGTTACTAGCTCATTCGATTAAATTATAATAGATTTAATACATGGTAGCCAACTATTTAAAAATTAATTTCTTACAAATTCTTTTGATATTTAAATTTTGATCAAGTTGTATGTTTTGAAGGTAAAAAAGTTAATAAATATAATTAATATTGTAATTTTATAATTATAAATATTATTATTGTCAACTAAAATAATAATTTAATCAATATAAATATACTTATGATGAAAAAGGTTATAAATTCCAATTTTCATTTTAATTATCATTAAACTAACAGAAAAAGATGTTTTAAAGAAAAGTTGCTCAAACCATTTTGAACTATGAAATTTGTTATGTGTACCCTAAAATTTTAATTTGGTTATTTTTTTAGTACAATTTAAGGAGAAGGATTATAAATCTTAGATAAAAAGTGCTACTGCTTTTAAATAAAATGAGAATTAAATACTGATTTTTTAGATCAAATCCATGACTGTGGTTGAATTAAATTAATACCAAACAATGAAACCAACCTATCACTAACCCTAATTGGATTTACAACTTAGGTTAATTGATATCTTAAAATTAAAAACAAATTTGAAGTAGATTGGAGAATGACAAATTTGTTATTTATAAAATAAAAACTTTTGTCTATTCATCTTCTTCCCTTGCCTCCTTCGACCTCCATTTACTTTTCACCGTCTCCAACTTGAATAGCCACAACCACAATTGGATTTAAACCTTCGAGCCAAACATCAAAATAAAATTAATCTCATCTTAAATTTTTTTTTAAAAAAAAGTGTAAATTGATCAAATAAAAAATTGAGATGTGTAATTTTAAATGTGATTCGTGTTTTATGAGATATTTTCTTTGTTGGGTTGAAGATGACGTATGGAATATCAATTGTTGGAGATAATTTGATGCAATTTTAGTGATCTTTTACTTTTTAGATTTATCTATAAAACTTAGATATGCTACTCAATAGCTTACCTTCATAATTTCTTTGAGCTAAATCCAGTATTAATTGTTATCCAAAATAACTGTAAAAATATATATCGTTATCCAAAATACAACACAAAATTGTAAATATATATAAAATTCATTTAAATTTAAGGAGTAATTAAGTTATTGAAATTTTAAACAAATAAAGGTAAAGTTCTAAAGACATCTTATCACGTTACTATAAATTCGATTTTTTTTTTTCAAATGATGTTGAATATAAAATATTATTGAAATTTTAAAATAAACAAGTTATTGAAATTGAATTGACCAAAGCTAGCAGGAAGCTAACAAACTGGCTAATTGATGTTTAGGATTATCTGGGAAGGACAGTTTAGTGAATGAAACTAAAGACTTCAAAACATGTTTCTTTGAAAGATTCATGGTTCGAAGCTGTTGGAGAACACCTAAATTAGAATATTATCCAAAATATTTCGATGTCACAATTTAAGGACGGACCAATCATGTTTCGGGTATAGGAGAGCAAAGCTCCAATTTCTCAATTTAAAAAAAAAAAAAATGGATGTTTAGGATTTACTAAACCAAACCTAAATTGATATTAAATGGATTAAATCAAATTAAATCAATCGATTTGGCTGAGTTTTAACTGTGCGCTCCAATATGGCTCAAACGACAAACGAGTGCAAACAATACCGGAAGTTGCTTTATTACACACACCCACAAAAAAAAAAAAAAAAAAAAAAAAAAAGACAAGCAAAAATATAATTTGACAGTTGGGCTCGTTTCCAGAAAAAATAAGTCAAGTCATAGTCATAATTTTGTTTGTTTGTTTATTTATTTATTTTTTTTCTTTTTCAAATAAGGAAGAGTGGAAAAGGAAAATATAAGGTTCAATTGAAAAGTTGCAACAAAAGAAAAAACGTTTACCTGCAGTGAAAAAACTTTGGTTGATTTATTTTCCCCCTTTTAGGCTGCAGAGAGATAAGTTTTCAATTGCTTTTGAAAAGGTCTATGAAGTGGCTAGTTTTCTTCCATTTTCTAGCAATATAATGTTATCCATATAGATGGTTGTGACATTAATATATATTGACAAAAATTAATAATAAAAGAACAAAAAAAAAAAAAAAAAAAACAATAAAAAGAAAGCTTATTTAATTAAGTAGAATATTTAAGAATGATATATAATATTAATGGAATAGAAGTCTAAAAGAAGTTTATATAATATATGAGTAAATGACCTCTTTTTTTTAAGTCTACACAAGCTTGTGATCTCTTATATCACTGGAAATAGTAACATATTTATAGTTACATCCAATTCATAGGATGACAAGTTAGTCAATGAGGACACATCTTTGAGGAAAGGTCTCCTTGGCTTAATTCCCTTATTTGAGTTGAATTGCGATATCTTGACTCAAAGGGTTGAGACTATTAATAACTAAGTAAATTCTTTGAAGGTAAGAAATATCAATATTTTTTTGAAGCTAAAGCCTTATTCTTACAATCTCAAACATAGTAGGTCAAACAATAAAGTCTATCGATAAACTTAAATCATAATCACTAAAAATAAAAAATGAGAGATTGTATTAAATCGTTTGAAGTGCTACATATTTGATTTAAGGTATATCATCAAAGATTTATAAAGAAAACTATGATTAAGAGGGGTGGGCATTCTTTTTATGTTTTTCCAAAACAACAAAATCATAATTTGTCGATAATTGATATACATTTGTTGTTCTAAAGTTGCATTCAAATCTCCATATTCTAAATTGGTTTTTTTTTTTTTTTTTTGACAATTTACGTTACGATTTCTAAGTTTGAAATTTACAAATAATTATTGAAATCATACCTATTATTTTTCTTTTTCTTTTTTTTTTCTAATTATTTTTTCCCTCTTACTGCCTCTGTGGCTGAAGAATATATTGAATTGGATTTGTTCGGTTCTTAGACCAATATGATACACATGAGACGGATAAATAGGAGTTTTATATATCAAAGTAATTTTTAGAGTAAATTTAGAAGTTTTTATTGATGATACCACTCCTCCAAAGTAATTATTGATTTTCTTAATCTAATTTTATTTGCAACTCTTTCTTCAAAATATAGTTTAAATGCTCCAAAATGTTTCTAAACTTCAAGAAATCTTTCTCACATATGAATAAATGATCATAATAGTTTTTAATAAATTATTAAATTGCATGTAAGTGATATGTTTACATGTTTAATTCTTGAGCTTTCAAGTTTGTATTTATTTTAACTACTGAATTTTAGATAGTGTTTTTATAGGTCATTGAACATTTAGTTTTATATCTAATAAAGTCTCTAAATTTTAACATTGCTTCTAATTTTCAATTTTATATCTAATAAGTCTTATGCAAATTTCAATTTTGTGTCTTCTAAGTCCTTTACCTATTCAAAACTTTCATAATTTAGTTGACTTTGTTTCGTTTAAAAAAAGTTGATTTGTGAAGCATAGAATTGAACTCTGTGTCTTTTTTTTATTTTTATTTTTTTTTATTTTTAATTTCTAGGTTATAGTTTATAAATTTTTTTTTAGTGACTATATCAAGGACTTAATCAAGACAAGATTGAAAATTTATTAACATACACATACACTAGATACATAATTAAAGGTTAGAATCATTTTAAAGATCACGAATCAAATAGACAAAAATGTAAAAGTTTAGAACGTGTTAAACACTTTTTTTAAGTCAATGAACCATTTGATACAAAATGTGAGTTTTTTTTTTTTTTTTGGAAAATTGGAGTGGATGTATATTTTCTCACAAAATAATTAAAAATATAGGCAAATTTTAAAATATTTGCATTCATAAATCAATACTTATTAAAAATAAACATTAATACAATATTATGTATTATTAATACAGTATTATTAGAAAATATTATTAATGATTATAATTACTATTTTGTTTTAAAAGTAACTAAATTTATAATTATTTTCTACATTTGATTAATCTTACAAGTTTTCTTTAAAATAATAATAATAATAATAATAATAATAATAATAATAATAATAATAATAATAATAATAAAAGTTAAGGAACTCTATTTGATAACCATTTGTTTTTTTGTTTTTTTTTTGTTTTTATTTTTAAAATTCAAGTCTATAACTATTACTTCAATGGTTTTTACTACTTTAGATGTCTACCTTTTACTTATGTTTTTTAAAACCAACTAAAATTTGAAAGTTAAAAAAAAAAAGCTTTCAATTCTTGTTTTGGTATATGAAATTTGGTTAAAATTCACCTATTTTTTTAAAGGAAGAAGAAACTATACGTTGTGAATTTGAGTAAATACATAAGCTTAAATTTCGAAAACCAAAAATGAAAAATTAAATAGGTATCGTAGCCTTTCAATAATTTAAAATCATGTGAAACCCATTTTAAATAGATACAAATAATCTTTCATAATTGTAAATAGAGACGCCCACGTTTAAGAGGAAAAGCATTCATCAAAAGATGAAGGCTAAAGGAGTTGTCTCCACCGAGTTATTGTTGGCACTAAAAAACAAGAAAGTAAAAAAGATTGGTATTCTCTACTTAGAGCTTTTTAGAGTGTAAATCAAAATGCCCAAAATTATTGGTAGATGTTATTCTAAAGTGAAGCATCAATTTCTACCTTGTCTACATATACAAACTCACAATTTGTCTTGTATTGCTACGTGTCGAATTGCAATTGGCTTTCATGACCTTTGATGTTCTTTAATTCAATTATATGTCTAAAGTTCCCAAAATGGAATTTATACACTATCATTCAATTGTTCTTGTTTTCAAATGGTAAAGCAAAAGCAATGTCTAGAGATTGATCCACTTTTGCTTCAGCCTTAGCCAAATTGTAGAAAGAAATATATACATAGATATATATATATATATATATACATAGATATATATGTATATATATGTATATATATATATATATATGTAT
>JBBMKA010076546.1:0-14971 GCA_037833695.1 Sechiopsis laciniata | reverse complement strand
ACTTTTTCGATTGCTTTTTTGTAATTTTTCATCCATCAATGAAAGTTACTGTTTCATATCAAAAAAAAAAAAAAAAATGGTGGTTCTACAGTAGTTCATTTTCAGAAGCACAGTTTTGAAATCTTAGTATTGTAGGTCTTTTTTTATTCATTATTAGTGGATAAAAGGCTAATAGGATTCTCTCATTGATCTACTTTCCAAATCGTTTTTTGCATGTTTTAAACTTTTAAGATTTGAAGTTCTATTTTTCTAACTTCGCTTTCTTATCTGTAGGTGTTCATTTTTCGAAAGCCCTTTTTGTTCCTACCATGTCAACATATACTAAAGTTTCCTCTGGCAATTCAGTAAGTTCATCAGATATTATAAGCAAGGACTTGTCATGGCAATTCAACCTCCAGAGAATTTGGGAGAAGATTATGCATGCGAAGGGTATTGTTCCATTTTTTTTTTTTTTAAATGGTGGTGCTAAGTCAAATTTCCTTAAATTATTTCGTTGAATATTGGACACACATGAATACTTAACTTTAAAATTGATTTAAATAAACCTTGAATATATGGATGGAAAATATGCAGAAGTTGGTTTTTTAAAATAAAAATGATAAACCTTGAGTTTATGGCTTTCTTTTTGTAACAGGTGGTTTTAATATATGAGTTAGCCTAGCTTCTGATTTATGGTTTTTGTTTATTTGAACCTTGATCAAACATGATTATCATCTCATCTGTTTGTGCAGAACCAGATGCCATATTTGACAAGGATCTTAAGCTAGACAGCGAGCAGGCCTTGCCTCGATATGAGGATTCACACTCAAGTCTTTCAGATAACAATTTCGCTGGCAGCGCAGTGATGCCGTCATTGCCATTAGCGATAAAATGGCTGAGAGATTGCGTTAGAGAATCCCCGTCCATTAGACTACAGGTTAGATATTTCACTGAATTAGCATAGTTAAATCTCGCTTTGCTAATGGAGGTGAAATTTCAGTTTCTTAACATCTTAATTTGGTCTTTTAACTCTTTTAAACAACTTTGAAGTGCAACTAGAAGGCGGGGATAGTTTTTTTTTTTTTTTTTTTTTCATTAACAAAGTTTTCATCTATGGATGAAAAAAGCGGGGATAATTATACTTGATTGATATTAGATAAACACGGGATTCTATCTCAAAATTAATTAGCAATGAGAGAAGTAGTTCATGCATCTTATTAAGAAAGTGAGGTCTTCTCATCTTTCTAATGTGGAATCCTCAACATCTCCCTCAAGTTGGTGCCTCTTGGATCGAATTCTTTTTTATTTTTGGTATTTTTGGACTGACTTTATGAGATCTAATACTATATTAGATAATCAAGAGGTTCTATCTCAAAATCAATCGGCGATGAGAGAAGTAACTTATGCATCTTGTTAAGAATGTGAGGTCTTCCCATCTTTCTAAGATGGGATCATCAACAATGGATATGATATCTAAGTCATCCTCCCTTTTGCCAGTTTTCTAATATTTGTGAGTGTCCGGGACTGCTTACGCGTACCTCGAATATTCTCATTGGATATATCCCATGGCCCTACAATATTTGAATGCCAAAGAAATCCATTAGAAATTAATTCTTAAGTAAGTGACTACCATGAATTTTTCCAATTGATTATTTTTTTTCATGCTCAGTTTCTTTTGGTGGAATATGGGCATTTGGGGTATCAGAATTCATTTTGAACTTTTCTTCATGATCCAACTTTCACTTCATGCTTAGTTAAGTTCATAATTGTCTGTTATGCAGTTCAAATTATAGTTGTGTGTTTGCTTGAACAAATTTTGTGATGGATTCAGGTTCTTGTTACTGGATCTCTTCATCTGGTAGGAGATGTGCTAAAGCTACTAAAAAGGTGATCAACTTATCTGGTCTCCCCACTATTGTTAGGGTGGTAACAATTCAAACTTCCAAGGATCTGCCTGGCTTTTGGGTTGCTTTAAAACTTGGTTTGCTTCAATCACTTTTTGTTGCTATTATCTTATGCTTCATTATTTATCATTCAATTCATATCTCAATAAACCAAGTATGCAAAGTTTATGAAGTTATTTTCTGGTAGTATCTTTGGGATGTACTCACTTAGTGGTCCTTGATATTTCATGGGAAAATAAAACTTTTTCTTACTTTCAAAATATTTAGCTAATATGTTCTTTATTTGTTTAACAAATTTTGGTGTTTGTGATAGTGATCTTCTTGAATCCTTTTGAAGTTGAACTTTGTGACTTGGATTTTGCTTTTAGTGTATTGCAGATCTTAATGCCTCTCTCTAGTTTTTTTGGTCACAGAAAGAAGTTTGAGATTGTTGTTTAAATTGATTTATTGGGAGGTTTGAACTTGGCTGGGTAATAAAATGGAGGTTTAAACCATAGTGGTTGACTGACCTAATGGTCGAGAGTCCTACAAATTTCATTAACAATCAAATGTAGTAGGATTAAGTGGTTGTCTTGTAAGAATAATCGATGTATATGTGAGTTGAATCAAACACTCACAAATATCTTCTTTTTTTTTAATACTATGCTAGCAGACTTCCTTAATAATATTTATATTTATATGTGCTCTAATTTATATTTAATTAAGCTGACCTAAATGGCCTGATTATGTTAGATTGTTTTTTTTAATGCCGATATTAATACATTTTTCCTCTTTTGCCAATCAAGAGTGAATGAAAGGCTATAAGTACATGATCAGTGGGGGAGGGAAGATTTAAGATAGACTTATATATATATATATATATATATATAAAGAGATAAATTTATGTTTTTTAGAATTCTAAGGCCACAAATTCAGGTTGAAGATTTGAACAATAAACTGTAAGAATGTTACTACTACTATTGGTTTTTATTTGAGTCCAATCTAATAAGCTATCACTTTGGTAAAGAAGATTATTTTTATTTTTATTTTTGTTGAAAATTGGTAAATAAGATTATTTAAATGTTTTTTGTTTTTGATTTTTGTTTTTTTTTTTTTTTTGAGTTCAAGATTATTAAATGATTGAATTAAGATAGTTTACTTTTTAGATCTACGTATCCCCACTAAGATTGTTAGAGGGGAGGCAAATAACTCCCTCATAAATGTTTCATATTTTTACATCTCTTATTGAGGTTTCTTAGAATAATTACTTAATAACTGTGCTTAAATGAAGCCTTGCAAGTCAAATTCCTTTAAAAGAAGCAAAAATTATTCAACCAGAAACATTGAGGCATAAAGTCATGCTAAATTTTCTTTGTCTAACAATACTTTTAAGGACAATATACATTGTTAAATAAAGTTTTAACTTTTTTTTTTGTTACGGTATAATCTTTGCTAGACTTTTAAGGCGTGTTTCAGACAAAGAGAATAATTATGAGCGGGATGAAAATTAGAGTGAGAAGATTATTTTTAATTAAAAAACAATTAAGAGGAGAACAAGGATAAAAATAATTATATGGGAGAATAATTTTACATATTTATGAGGAAATAAAATAGTGAGTGATGTAAATGAAAAATAGTCATCACGAAAATAAAAAATAGTTCTAAAAGAATAAAAATAGTTCTAAAAGAATAAGCAAATTTAACCAACATATTAGATGTATTAACAATTATGATGTTCTTAGTTTGAGCCATCTAACTCTTTATTATTATATTATTATTATTTTTAGTTCAATTTGAGGAGGAAGACCACAAGTTGAATTGAAATGCAATCCATTAACCTCTTTTGCAGCCCTCCTTTGTGGTTCTAAAATACTATATATATATTTAAAAAAATATCACAAGATACAATCTTTTTGAAATCAAGAACATTCATTAAAGATAATAATAAAGCATACAAACATAATTCCAATAAATTGAGAGATAAATAAGGGATCACATAACATTTTTACTGTTATAGTACTAACTAAGATAAATGAGCCACAAATAAAAAATATGTTCAAAGAATGAACAACACTCTGAGAATTGATTTTCTTACAAATGGGAATGGAAAAACCCATTGTAAGAGACCAACGAAAGATTTCAACACTACATAAGTTGAGTTTTGACTTGCTTTGAGAGTTAATCTTCATATGATATAAAGCTTACTAACATCCACAAACCTACCAAAGCGAGAAAAGAGAGCTTTAAAACCATAGACCTCTGATTAGATCTTTAAAAGAAATTTTGTCGCTCTCAAATTGTCGTGCTTCTTATTGCCAAAACAGAACCAATGTGGATCACAATATGCAATCAAATGATAACAATTAAATGCATAATTGTTAACACAAATAGGATATAGGAAGGAAATGGTTGTACCGATTTTTATCTTTTATTATTATTATTATTATTTTTTTTTTTTGAAACAATTCTTTTATTAATTATTTAGATGAGAAAGAAACGACCAAGAAATATCATTATTCATGAAAAGATGCAATCGTACAAGGAAAAGACAAATTTATGGAAGAGTACAATAATTTATGAAACTATATAGCCATTTATAAAAGATTAACTTTTTCTTAAATGACGCCCTTTTAAAATCAAATTTACACTGGTAAATGGTGTGATGTAAAATTAATAAAACGTTCAAATAATATTGAAGCTATTAAAAAAAACTGACTCTTATAAAAATAAATAAATAAAACTGACTAAAATTTTTTGAAGTTATTTTACCAATAGTTACAAATAAAAAAGCATTAATAGATAAATATAATTTCAAAAAACTAAAATAGAAATGCTCTCGGCATTTCTCTTTTTGCGAAAAAGTCGACCTTTCTAACAACACATACATTTTCGATATTAAATGAAATTTAAAAAGTGGAATAATAAATAATAAATATACTTATTTTTTCATGATTTTTTTTTTTTTTTTTTTGAGATTTTTTTTCTTCATGATTCTATTACCTTATATAATAAGACGGCATTAAAATTACATTCCAAAAAAGCTTTATTTTTTCCTTTTTTAACATTTACAACCTGTCTCATATGAAAGGGAATAAAAGGATTTTCCATTTAATTCATGAGGGAAAGATCTTTTTATATTAACTTTTTGAAAATTTATCGTCCGCACCACATTCTACATTATATTTTAAATACAATTTTTAAAATAATTTTTTTTATCAGTGATAGAATTCAATAAGAGATAGAACTCATAAAATGAGTCTATAGAATTTAATGAGTAATAGAACTCTATCACTTGTTGAGTTTTATTGGTGCTACAAATAAATTAGTTTTGATTTTGTGCACATATGGAAATACTTTGTCTTTTTTATTATACATATAAAATCCCTTAGATTTTTCCTTTACTAAATTAATGGGTGAGTTCTATAAAAAACAAAAAAACAAAAACAAGTAGATTATAAGTTTGAGGGGTGATATTGGTTCAATTTTCTTTCATTTTAGGTTAAACTGAGAATCGAACCGATCTAATCAATTTGATAAAAAGAGAAACCAAACAAATGTGCAATAAAAGAAAAAAAAATATTGGTTTGGTTTTTTTATTTTTTATTTATTATTATTTTTTTCAATTTTAGGCCAAACCAAGATCCTATCCAATTGATTTGACGAGAAACCGAACCAATATTCAATAAAGTATAAAATCATTGGCTCGAATTTCTTTGATTTGGTTTAATTCTTTTTTACTATTTTACTTGTTATTTTACTTCCAATCCCTATTTGAATGTTTATTCTTAAAAAATTCTCAAAATTTATAATTAAATTAAACAAGAGTAATTAGTCATTTACCAATAAAAATTTAAACTAACCTATAAAAAAAATGAAAGTAATAAATCAATATTGGTTCAAATAGAAACCGAACCGATTTAATAACTTCGATTTTTTCTAAATGAAAACCAATATGTCTAATATCAAGTGAAAAATCTAAACAAATCCAATGGATATTCGTTTCAGTTTTGTGCATGATTTCAAAAACTAAAATTCAAGTTCAGTTTGACAACCTTTTTGTTCTTAAAATTTAAGCGTACAACAACTATATTAACATATATTTTTTCTTACTTGAATATCTACATCTTACCTATAAGTTTAGAAACCAAACCAAAATTTGGAGGAAAAAAAAAGTAGATTGTAAAAACTTGTTTTTGATTTTGGAATTTGGATAATATTCACATACTTTTTAAGGAAAGATGGTAGGAAATTTGAGTAAAAATAAGTTGAATTTTAAAAAACCAAAACCAAAAAATCAAATAATTATCAAACGAGACATAATATTTATGATTTAAAAATTTTAAATTTAGATTAAACAAAAATAGTATATCATTTACACAAGAATAGTTTAGCTTCCACCCACTCAATTCATCACTCATTACGAACGACAATGATTTGATTGTATTTTTAGGTTTTCTTGATCAAACAATATACATAAATTTTAGTTTTTTAGATCATAGAGATTAATCTCCAACTTTCTTCTGACTGCCTAAACTAAATTTATAATTTACCATATATCAAATTACTATTTTCATCCATGTATATACTTTCTCTAAAACTTACATTCTTTAAAACAAATTTTCTGTAAAAAATATTCTTTATTTTCATTTATAATTTTATAAAAATATCACATGGTCTTTTCTTACATTAAAAAGCAAAAAACCACAAAAAAAAAAAAAAAAAACCTAATGAAACAGAACTACCAATTACAGTTACCAAAATGAAAAATTAACCGTTATAAATTTATTTAAAGAAAATTTAAAAAAAAGGAAAAAAAGAAAAGGAATTGAAATCGGCCATTAACAATTTAACACCCAACGACAAAACGGTTCGAGAGATACGATCCTTCTCTTTCGGTTTTTCAAGCTTTCTCTCTCTAAATCTCTATTTCTTTCTCTTTCTCTCTCTACATTCACCAAACACTCCCCGCCTCTCTGCAACTCTCTCTGCGCATGGCGGCTCAATCTTCTTCTTCTTCTTCTTCTCGTTTGCTTTTCCTTTTGACTCTTCTTCCATTGACCCTTGCCTGCTTCGCTTTCCTCCTCCAATGGCGCGGCGGTTTAGACGACCCTGTTACTCGATGGTCGCCTGACCGCCATGAGTTTCCGGGCATGTCCGGCTCGGCCCCTTCCATTCATCCTCATTCTTCTCATTCCGATTGTGTTGATCTTCTAGGTCGGACTCGTTCCCCTTCATTTTCGTATTACCGGGATTGGAAGTTCGATTACGGCGCGGATCTCAACCCCAAGGTTTCTTTTCTTTCTTTCATTGGATGTCTGGTGTTTGGGTGGCTGTTTCGTTGTCTCTATTGGTTTTGGCGTTTTGGTGTGTGATCCCAATTTATCGAATGTTGTTATGAGGGGCAATTTTTTTTTGGAAATAGAGAAATTGGAGCTTTGCTCCACGGGAGACATATTAATGTTGAGTCTCGAGCCTAGGACCTTGAGGGGAGCATACTTTCAACCACGCCACCTTTGGGGACGTTATGGGTGGGGGGCAATTATTTGCTTTGACTGTGTTCTGGGGTTGGGATTGGTTTTGAATCCCTCTGTTTGTTAGATCTCTTCTTCTTTTTTTTTGCCGCGGTTTTCATTTTGAATGGATATTCTGTTTGATTCTTACGAATGTACGTTATATGCTGGTGATGTTTTTCGGCAAAGAAATTTGTTTATAATATCGTCGACCTTATGAGTTTTTTTTTTTTCAATTTTTCATTAGGATTGTGTAATATCCTTGCCTTGCTAGTTTTTCGTTGCTGATGAACCCGGACGGCTATGTATTTATCAGATATGCATTACACATCAAGCACCTTTGCTGGTTTACGTTAGTTTGCTAATCTTTTTCACAAGGATTGTGTAATATCCTTGCCTTGCTAGTTTGACGGCATTAGGAAATGGGATTTACTAATTTAGGTTGTTGATGAACATGAACCCCGACCCATCACTATGTGCTGTAACTTATTTCTCGGAAACTTTGGTATTTATCAGATATGCATTACTACAAGCACCTCTGCTGGTTTGTCCCCAAGGAGTGGTTCAGTGGCTGAAGACTTGGGTTTTGAGGTATGCTCCCCTCAAGGTCCTAAGTTCGAGGCTCGGCTGTGACATTACTCCTTCGATGTCTCCGGTGTCTGGCCTAAGGACGAACGTGATTACCTTGTTTCAAAAAAAAAAACAAGCACCTCTGCTGGTTTGCATTAGTTTTCTCGTCTTGTCATTAGAATTGTGTAATATCTTTGCTAGTTTCAGGGTATCGTGAAATGGGATTTACTGATTTATGTTGCTGATGGACCCCAACGGCTATGTACTGTAACTTATTTCTCTGAAACTTGGTGCTTATCAGATATGCATTACAACAAGCACCTCTGCTGGTTTAGAGCAGACTTTACCCTGGATCTTTTACCACAAGGTCATTGGGGTTTCAAACTTTTTCCTGTTTGTGGAAGGGAAGGCTGCCTCCCCAAATGTATCCAAAGTTTTAGCAAATATTCCGGTGAGCCATGTCCCGTGCTTTGGCTTCACACTTTGTACTCCATGTTTATTCATTCTATTTCTTGTGTTTCGGAGTTGTCATCTTCATGTAACAATTATTTGTTTCCAGGGAGTGAAAGTTATATTCAGAACAAAGGAGCTAGAAGAACAGCAAGCAAAAAGGTCAGTTTATTTTTTTATTTGAGATATGAATGTTTCCTTCCCTGTTTATTCCCTTTAATGATTGATTCATAACTTTTATCATTTTCTTTTCAACTTCCGATACCCATTACCCAGTTCAATCTTTTCACAAGCTGATTGAGGAGGCTTAATAACCCTCTTGGCATTAACATTTAATAACCCTCTTGGAATCCTGTGCTTTGTTGCTTGGCTCCATAGAGATTCTTTTCCATTTTTATCTTCTGAATTCTCTCTTGTAACATGCTTCTTTTCCAGAAAAAAATAATCTTAGATTATTTTCTTAACTGAGGTTCATTTGTTTGTATTTTAGTCAGATTTGGAACGAGACGTGGTTGTCAAGCTTCTTCTACAAACCGTGTAATTATGAATTGTTTGTGAAGCAGTCTCTGAATATGGAAATGGCTATTGTCATGGCTAGGGTATTGTATTTTTCTTTTTCTCTGTAGTATGAACTGGACATCCACACAACTTTTCAATATGTGAATTTTTTCAGTATGCATGATAATAATAATTATTTTTATCGAACAGAATGCTGGGATGCATTGGATCATCCATCTGGATACTGATGAACTGGTGC
Organism: Sechiopsis laciniata; assembly: GCA_037833695.1. NCBI lineage: Eukaryota > Viridiplantae > Streptophyta > Magnoliopsida > Cucurbitales > Cucurbitaceae > Sechiopsis > Sechiopsis laciniata. Next base: position 5,822 of record JBBMKA010076546.1, on the reverse strand, counting down.
ACCCTGCGGGCACACGGGAGTACTCATTGAGGCACTTGCTTGCTGATGTGGCTGAAAATGTTGATGTGGTTATTTTTCCAAATTATGTGAGTGAAGCAGCTTCATAAAGTTTTTTTCAAGATTGCTTCATGGCTTGTCTCGTCCAATGTGGTCTTCTCTTTTGAATTTTATCTCTTTACCTTATGTTGTCATTGATGTTGGTGGATATATTGGATGTACTTTGTTTCAGGAGAGCAGTGTTGAGCGCGATGATATAAAAGAACCTTTCAGCGAGGTATAACTTCTTTCATATAGTTTGTTCAAAGTTAACCAGTGGGTAGTAGAGTCTCAAATTTCTGTTAGCTAATAAACTAATATTCTAATGTAGTGGAGTCTGAAATTTCACGTAACAATTGTTATTGAAAGAAATGTAAGCTCCTATAGTTACTTGGTACTGAACTCGTTGAATGTTTAGGGTCTGTTTGAATAATAGGTATGAGTTTCCTTGCAAATCACTGAAAATAGAACTATTTTTTCCATTTTCAAATGTTTCTTATCAGTTCTATAGTGACTTCCATAGAAAAATTTTTCTATTTATTTTTTCTCCATAGTTACTTGATTTTATATTGAGAATAATAAAAAGTGAATTGTGATTGGAATTATAAGTAATATCGTTTCAAATAGTTTGCTAAAGGGAATGAGTTGACTAACCACTCATGCATATTAAAAAAAAAAGGAAGTTTTCTAGAGAGATGAGGAGAAAAGATTTTTAAGATTTATCAATAAACAATACCTGAAATTTGTCAGAAATCACACAAACAAGCCCTATGATTTCTCCTTTGAGAATCCTTTCACACACACTATGTCTTGAATTTCAAACCAGAAGCTCCTCTTTGTGACTTATGGAACTTACCTGGACGTAGTCTCATTTCAACCATTACAACCTACACCTTTTTCAGTGCTTCGAAAACCATCATTTTTCTGTATAGCCTGTAAAATATTTTTCTTACTCTATGAAACACAAAAGTCTGGGTTGAACACCATACAATCATGGGCTAGAATTGTGAAAGCATTTGTAGTTGAATCTTACTGAGTATGTTGCCTAATCCTTTATGCTTGTTCAGGTGTCCATGTTTAAAAAGAATTATGACCATCTCCAAAAAGATGTTTACTTTGGTAATTATAAAGAAGCAACCCGTGGCAATCCAAACTATTTCTTGACGTATGGAAATGGAAAATCAGCTGCTCGGATTCAAGATCATCTTCGTCCAAATGGCGCACATCGATGGCACAATTACATGAAGAATCCCATGTATGTATTACTATTTTATCTATTTGATGGACACATTTTTATTATTCTTTTACGTCGGCATAATTTTGCCTCACCAGCATAGCTACCGTTACTTGGATCCATTTGAATCTCTTCATTTAATTTTTTTCACTAAATGAATCTGTTCCTTCTATCATGACTTTAGTTGGTTAAAGTTAGGACATCATCTTTCCTGACTCTTGATCTCATTTGATCGTTTCTTTGTTCTTGGTGCATATGTATTTAACAATGATAGTGAGATCAAGTTGGACGAAGCTTCTGTTCTACACTACACTTACACTAAATTTACCGATTTGACTTCAAGACGTGACCGATGTGGCTGCAAACCAACAAAAGACGATGTTAAAAGATGCTTTATGTTGGAATTTGATAGAGCTGTGAGTTCCACTACCCTTAATATTTTTTACCCTATTTACTGCTTTTTTCTGTTAAGTTTATGCCATTGCAACTGTTAGTTGTGCTCCACTGGCTCTTTTTTGTTGTTTCTTTTTATGACTCAACACTTCTGTATATGTTCTATAAAAACACACTTCTGTATATGTGAGAGGATAGGTGAGCATTATCATGGGAGGTTATTGGACCGAATCACTCTTCTACCTCTTGATTTGTAAGGATTCTGTGAAAATCAAGAACTCAAGAACTTGACTTCTCATTCCGTTAGCTGGTGACTGAAGCTGGCATGCAAAGTAATCTAATCTGAGTCTTAGTCAACTGCTGAGCTCAGTGAAGTAAATCTAACAGATGCCAGAAATAAATTCTATCTTCATTTCCTGTTAGAAGGGAAACTGACCTCTTTTTCAGATCCTGAAGGCCAAAGATACGTTTCCATGGGCTCTGGTTTATACTTTATCCTCTAAAGCGTAGAAAACTAGTCATAAGCATGTGAAGTAGGGAACCAACCATAAGCCTGTAATGAGTAGAAAAACAGCCATATCACAAGTTTCTCTTTGTGATTCCTCCGGATGAAAGGCTACCAAGTTCCAATGGTAATTCTACCTTGTTCCAAGCAACTAGATGACATAAAATTACATGAAAAGGGGAAACAAAAAAAATTACAAATGCAAGATAGGTGAGCTATTCCATATCAAACTAACCATGATCTATTGGTATAAAATCATCAAAACCAAGAAAGACAGCAAAAACAATTCCTATTGGTATAAAGATCACAGGATGTGGAGTTTCTGTGAAATTTCTTTTCTTGGAATGTAAACTTTATTTGATGACTTAGCATAAAGACTAAAGTTAAACGTATGGTTAGAAAGCTACGTCTGGACTTTCTGACGTTTGAGCAAACTAAATTGAAGTTGATATGTTAAAAGCCTTAGATGCTTAAGGGAGGATATTTCTAATATATTTTTTGAAGATGGGAAGGATGATTCAAATATTTGTGACCCAAAGATCTATGAGGAAAGAATTTTGTGTTGGAAGAAATAAAAATTGCCATGGATATGTCTCAAATTTTTTATGGTGTCTGGGGGGAAACTTTTTAAGAGTGGGAAGAAAGTTCATCAAAATGATTGAGATACTGAATTTTGAAGAAATTTCCGAAGCCAATAGAAAGAATTGTCAAATTTGAAAGAAGATTCAATTATTTTTCCTCTGGTTCACAGTTTCTTTTTCTTCTGTTTTTTCGTCTAAAGAATGAATGATTTTTTTTTTCAAAGAATGAAGATATTTGTATGCTTGATATATTCATATGCTTCAAGCATAATTTACTAAATTATTCATTAAATCACTATTCTTCACTATATTCTTACAGGCATTCATAATTGCTTCAACTGCAACAGAGGAAGAAATGCTTCGCTGGTAATTATTATGCACTGTAGTTTTATTAGAGATTTAAAGGTTTCATGGGTTGCATATGTAGAATTTCCATTCGCTATTTCGACTTGATTTCGTTTCATGAATCAGTCTTCCCATGCCTACTATAGAATTTAGTAAGAGCCTTGACTTAATGGGCTTGTGAGATTTCGTACCAAGCGTTTTTCATCCTGTCACATTATGTGCTCTATCAACTTGCCATATTTTCTTGCTTAACATTGGCAGAGCAGATGGCATTCATTGTTGATGTCTTATTTGTTATCTCGAGACCCGAACCTTTTTTTAGAACAAGACTCAAGCATTTAGTGTTACATAAATCCTGGCTTTTAACGGGTTCCTGTTATGTTTTAGGTATGATGAAAAAATTGTTTGGACTGATAAAGCACTGAACTTAAAGCTTATAAGAAAGGGTATTCTGACTCGGATTCATGCACCTATGGTGAGTTGATTCTTGTTTCACTTTCAAGTATTGAACTTTACATGGTGGAAGATAAACTCAAATGTGTTTGATTCTATGTACAGACCATTATCCAAGGGTTGAGGAATTCTGGAATCTTTAGTTCTGTAATATCATCTGCTGCTCAAAATAATCCGGCCAACAATCATTTCTCATCATCTGTTGAGAGTACTAACTCTTCTAGATCAATTGAATCGGGAGTGGTATCTTCTCGAAAGATCGGTATTAATATGGAGGATTCTCAAGCAACTGCTAGAAGGGTCCTGGAAATTCTGGATGATCTTTCTGACCTCTCAGCTATCCCACCATTATCTCCGCCCAGCCTCGATGATGATCTTCCGGTTCCCATTGACACCCAAGTATAATTATCCATCTATATAAATCGTTTAAATTACACAGTCCTCAAGTGGTAGGAATTGGAATTCGTTAGTCTGACAGAGGAGGAAACTTATACCAAGAAGAGACTGATCTGATCTAACTTTGCCATGAAAAATTTGAGTGTTTGATTTCATGGGGCTCTTCCAGATCACTGTCCAAGCTGATGTTGTACATTTCAGGCTTAGATGTTACACAGTCTATATAGTTGACTTATGGAGAGAGAGCTTGGATTTGGGATTTAAAGATCAATGATTGGGTTGGTTTGTTTTGGTAGCCTTACTGAAAACTACATTGACCAAAACAAATCTACAGTTGCAGTTTGGGACTTTTTTTTCTTTTCTTTTTTCTTTTTTTGAGAGAAAGTTTGGGACTCTTTTGTTTCTTGATATGTGTTTCTGCCTAATTATGAAAATAAAATCAAATATATTATATTCTTTGGTATAGTTAGTTATACTGGTTGTTAGGATATATTTCCTCGGTTATAAAAGATATTCTGTTTGGTCATTGAGAAAAAAAAAATGTTTGTCAAGTTGCTTTTTTCTTGTGCTTTTTTTTCTTTTAATTTTTCTCTTTCTAAATTTTTTTAATGGAGCCATTGAATGTTTTTAAGCCCCACAATATTATGGAGTGAGTACTCTGTGCAAATACCCAAGTTTTGCTCAAAATGTTAATGACCAAAAAGAAATTGTAGTGAAATGATGATAAGACAATGATGAGGTATATCATTGTAACCAATTGTAATGCTATAAAAAATTGATAGATATATCTAAAACAAAACTGGAAAGAATATACTAATAAAGAAGCAGTTTAGTGGTATTAGTGTACACTTAATGATCAAAGGATCTTGTGTTCGAGTCTCCCACTTCTAATCTCCAAAAAAAAAAAAAACTTTCATCTTTTAAAGATTAGTTTAGGCTATATAATCATGTAAACGTGTCTGTTACATGGAAGAACCACGTTGAGGTTGCCTCCCTCAATAATTTCTGGCTAATGAGACAAACTGTATAGTCAGATAGATACCTTTTGAAAAGGTGTAAAAAGAAAAAATAAATAAATATATGAAAATTTGTTGTAGCTAGTAAAATTTAAGGAGTTTTAACAACTTTTAAAAAACATTTTTTACATAATAAAACATTTAAATTTTCACTACTTTCAATCTGTTCAACTAACTATTTTCAATATGTTTCACTTTATTGTTTTCAATTCGTCTAACTTAATTGAAATCATCAGTTCACTTGATTGAAACTATCAACTAGTTGTTTGAAATATCATAAGCGAGTAAAATGTCTGTTTTCAATTTTTGCCATATTTAAATATTTTCTAAAATTTTGACATCTATATAATTTCTTTTTCTTTATCATTAATGGAAAAATCCCCTAAAATATCTATATGATTACCTATTTAAGAATTAAGTTTATACTTATTTTCTCAACGATCAAATATATTAAAATTAAATAACTATCTCGTAAGAATAGTTGGAGTGCAACTATCCCAGACAAGCATTTGAAAAAAAAAAAAACAAATGGAGTGTAGACCAAAAGAAGTTAATGACAAAAAAGATTGGAAAATGTAACAAAACACTCACATAAGAATAAGAATGAGAGAAACATTGAACAATTCATTGACAAAGACAAACACTAAAACGTCGGTGAGTAATGCTAAACCACAATCACTAATTGCCTACTCCACTACCATTAAATATCTTCCTGTTTTTGCCCTTTCAATCAAAACAAAAGCACACACACCAAAATAATTGATGCATTGAAAAGTTGGTTCCAATCCAATTCAAAAGTGGGCCAAACCAAGCACATGCACAGCCACTCAATAAGTTTGCATAAATACATATACATATATATA
>JBBMKA010076515.1:0-14976 GCA_037833695.1 Sechiopsis laciniata | reverse complement strand
TCGGCTGGTGCTTGCGGCAAGGATGGCTCCTTAGCAAATGCTTCTCTCGGCTAGGTCTCCAACAACAAGTGTGCTTTTGGCTAAGGACAACAACCACTAGAACCAAGTGTTGCAAAGGTTTGGCAAGGGGTTTGAGATGGAGCTCTCGGCTAGGGTGTGGGATTTTTTCTGGGCCAAGGGGAGTAGATCAAGCTCTCGGCCAAGAAGGGGATAGATCTCGGCCAAGAAAAGTAGATGAAGCTCTCGGCTCAAGGGATAGAGTAGATCTCGGCCAAGAATGGAGTAGATGAAGCTCTCGGTTTAAGGGATGGAGTAGATCTCAGCAAAGAATGGAGTAGATGAAGCTCTCGGCTCAAGGGATGGAGTAGATCTCGGCTAAGAATGGAGTAGATGAAGCTCTCGGCTCAAGGGATGGAAGCTTGAGATTCGGCAAAGAGGAAGAAGAATGGAGTTAGGGTTTTTCGGCAAGATGGAGCTTGGAGTCTTGGCTATGGAGTTCGGCAATAGAGGAGGAAGGGAGAAGAAGAATCGCATGAAGAAGGAGAAGTCGCAAAATGTGTTGTGCGACTAACAAATTAGGTCTCGGCCAAATAAGAGGAGGGGAAAAGAGGATGCGACACGTGTCCACTCTAGGTCTTGGGTTCGAATCCTGGCAAGCAACTTTAATTCCTATTTTCAAATAAATAACCCGACGCTCTAAAACCTCTCCAAAAGGTCAAGCTAGCACCAGAAATCTGAAACCGAAAGAAACTCAACTCAATAAAATCAACTGAACGAAACTGGAACTCTGGCAAATTACGAGACTACCTCTGGAGGTAAAATTACCAAAATTCCCTCAGGGGTCCAAGCTGCCCTAACGGCTCAACCGGACAACAGAAAAAGTAACCAAGCGTACCTGGGGAACCGGAATGGAAAACTGGGCCATTACTGAATGTATGTGTCCCCACCGGTCGGGCTGTGAGGATAGATTCCTTACCTCCGACAGCTGGGTGTGGAGTAGCTACCACACCGGTATAAGCCTAGTTTGTGGCCTGCTAGAGCGGGGTCCTTTCCTTGGTGCAAGCCCGTCTTGGGACGACCTTTAGTTTCAGGCGTTGGGTCTGATTCAGGCTGCCACAGTATGGTGTTGAGGGCCTCCCGCCTGTTGTGGATCAGTGCTCACCTTTTTGAGTCATAGGAATGTGCACCTGGGCTGACATAGTTTATGTAGGCCTACATTTATCCGATTTACAGGAGCATTCGGTGTGCGCGTATGTACATTAGATGCTGGGAGGAGAGCTCCCTCGGGCTAGTGTATTAGTACACCTTTCCGTTCAGTTAGAGCCCAACCTTTGGGTACTCTCCCAAGTGTCTAGGATAAGCATATTGAGCTGATCACCTTAGCCGAGAGTTGGAGACTCTTGCGATTTTGGGGGTTATATTGATAACCCATTTGGAGATCCACAGTGGGTCCTTAGCCTAGAGTTAGAGACTTTCGACGGTTTGAGCATGCTGTGATTGTACTTGTATGGAGACTGCCTTTGTGATGTTGCTCTGCTTGTATGCTAGGATGCTAGATGATGTGACTTGCGTACTGTACCCCAGTTAAGGATTCTTACTGAGTGTCTTTGTACTCACCCTTATTTAAGTGGTTTTTCCCCCAGGTAACTTGGGATAGCACTGGAACGGCTAGAGGTGGAGCTGCTTGATCATGGACGTCTGCTGTTTTGATTTTTATTTTGTTGTCTTAATTCAACATGCAGGATAGTTGGGTTATAAATTATTTCATGTTTTAATCTTGTTTTGAATAACTCTGGCTAGAGGCTTAACTATGTTTTATCTTATGAATCGTTTTGAATGAATGAATAGGAAATTGTTTTAATGGTTCGTTTAAGGTTTGATTTTGAACGTTTTGAACCATGCATGTTGAGTAAGAACCAGGTTTAGGACTGTTTTAGAGTCAGGTTCTTACCTCTAATGCGTGTGCGCGTACACTGTATGTTGCTGCAAACCGGGGCATATGTAGGCCTACACAAACTACGCCAGTCCAGGTACGCATGCATGAGACTCGAAAAGGTGTCCACTGATCCACAACTAGTGGGAGGCCCTCGGCACCCAACTGTGGCAGCCTGTTCACACCAACGCCTGAAGCTAAGGTCGTCCTAAGGTAGGCTTACACCAAGGAAAGGACCCCAGTCTAGCAGACCACAGACTAGGCTTATGTCAAGGTGGTAGCTACTCCACACCCGACTGCCAGGGGTGAGAAATCAATCCTCACTAGTCCCGACCTGGGGGGACATCATACGTCGTGTCCACTCTCAGCCTCTAGATTATGACAACCTGGCAAACTCTATCTAAGAATGGAAGGACTAATTCTAAACAGCAAACCAACAATCATCGAACATGCATATAAGATACCTTAACAGGATACTACAATCTCCAGTTACATCAGTACTACATGCCATGCCGTACAGATCATTCACAAGGTTTTAACATAACAGAAACAATACGTATAATCAATACAGGCCAACACAACCTATCCACTAATACATGCTCGTAAAACAGCAAAGCAAGCAGGCAGCATACAATCAATGGAAATCACGCAGGGTCCACACGACCCATGACAAAGAACCCTTACCTGAAAAGTAATAATGAACAGACAATAAATGCTCATTGAGCTGCAGATACCAACCATGTACAACTTACATCTAAACAGCATAGATTCCAAATTAAATAATATCTAAATAGCCAACTAAATTAATAGGGAACGCAGAGAAGCAGAACTCACCCACGAACCCGAATAAAAGGCTTCGCAAGGACACGACACGGCTACACATGCGGCAGAGTTAGTGCGACGTGTGCGGGCGAGCAGGCTGAACTGCGTGTGGGGCTGGGGCTATGGCACGACGAGGGTGTGCGGACGTGCGCGACGATGCGGTTGGGTCGTGGCCACTGGGCTGTGCATGCGGCTGGGTGAGCGGCAGCGAATGCGAGGGTTGCTACGATGGCAATGCTGCTGCTCGGGTTGGGATCGATTGGCATGTGCGTAGTGGCTAGGTGATCTACTCAGGATAGATCGCAGGTCGAGGTGTGCGTGCAGTGGATCTAGATGGAACGATGAGAATCGATCGACTGGCAAGGCTGCGATCGGGCATGTGGTTGGGTGAGGCTGCTCGGTGAGGGGATGCAGTTGTGTGGGCTACTCGGCAGTGATGGTTCGATGAGGTGATCTCGGTGGCAATAGAGAAGGGATTGAGAAGGGAAAAATGTTGGAGAGGAAGGGGAATGGATTCTAGCTTTTCTTTTCTCGGTGCGATTTCATCGATCGAATGAATGATCGATCAAAACTCCTTTTCCTTTCTTTTTAATTAAAATCCCTTTAAATTTCTTTTCTTTACCCAAACACAAGCCCTTTTCCTACAAATGCAAAACTAACCCTAAGTACCTGAAATTGTAAAAACAGCCCTGAACTTAGTAAAAATGGAAGACTGACCCTGAACTCATTAATTTAGCAAACCCCCCCTAAAGGTAAAATTATAAAAATGCCACTCAAGACCTAAAAGCAATAACGACCCAACGAAACAACCGAATTAGCTGAAAATCATACCTGGAGAACCTTGACGAAAACTCGGGCCATTACAATGGATTCTCAAGTTCATCAAACGAATTACATTTCTCTAAAATCTCATTGAGCAAATTGGCATGCCCAGTGGGACCAATTCTACCTTTCATCTCTTTTCTCATTCAATTCAATTCAAGGAATCATGGCACATGAAAAATCTATTTCAACAATTCCAAGCAACACCTACTTGGGACCTATCACCCGCAATCGCTCTAAAGAAATCTAACAAATAGAAAAAGAGCCAGTTTTTCTCATAACAGCCAAAATATGAGCTCATTTAGAAGGAAATAAGGGAGGTGAAATCTCTATGCAAGAAAATCCTCTATTTAATCAATCAATCTCATCTCACTCCAACAAGGAAAAAATAGAGAAATCAATCAAGCTATAAAAGTTAGCGTTGATAAAGAAATCCCAATGATAATCAAGAGATTCCTGCTTCCATTAAGATATTCCAGCTCACCCAAACTTGCTACCTAACCAAATCATCTCTCTATATAGTAAGAAAGAAGCTACAATCGGCGAGCTGGTCGGTTAGCCACAAGCCAATCTATGTTGAAACACAGCTGGTAGTGTTCATAAGAGCCGATGACAAGAAGTCTGCACATCTTCACAACCGCATAAATTCCTATCTTTTATTTCTTTTCATAATTAGTCATAGATCATATATTTGTACACAACTTTTAGTAATGAATTTTACGAATTTCCATTATCAACTGCTATTTGTTTCTATGTTGCATTAGATAGGAGCCATGGTAAGAATTCGATGAAGAACGCTGTTAGGATTGTAGGATGTTAGATTTTACACTGCTACAAAAATTCATTCTATGTATGCGTCGATTAGCTACCCAAGTGTGCTAGCCTTTAGTGAAATTGGAAGAGGAAACTGTTGGGTGATTCAGTATGCTACGATAGGTTCGATGGAGAGCTCTCGTATTATTAAAGGAGTTATGAATAACCATAATATCGCTTCCTTCACCCAGAGCTAAGTTAGGTTAGCCATAAATCAATGAGTGGAACAGGGAAGCATGAAATCTAATTACCACTAACGCATGATTAGCATCTTCTACATTCATCTTTTTACTTACACTCAACTACATTTCATCTTTAGAGTCTTGAAAAATAAAAAAAAAAATCCCCAACAACATTCTTTCACATATTTTGCATAAATCTCAAGTTAGTAATAATAATTGTAGACATCAATCCCCGTGGAGAACGATAAAATAAATACTTATCTCTTGCTGCATTTCTGACAGCGTATACTCGCATGAAGCGATTCCAAAGCTAACACTTAGCAATAGGTTAAGTTTAGAATTCATTATTATTTACTTATATTCGCATCAGGAAACCGTAGAGTCGAGTTTTTGGCGTCGTTACTGGGGATTGATTAATTAGAATTAGTATTATTAAATTGAGAGTAGTTTTTATTGATAAAAGGTTGATCCTTTGTATTTCAAGGGAACCGAGATTCAAGTGCATTAACCAACAGGGGAAGAAGTCCCAATATATTACAACAAGCAACAATAACAAAGGATGGCATATAATCACTTTGCGAATCAGTATTGGAACAATAACATCACCCTTCTGCAAACATGTTTTTATCAGAAACTAGGCTATGCAGAGCAGCCATAGACAACAGATTTCTATTCAACGTATTCTAACTTGGAGAATCACCCAATCGCAGCAGCATGGACCATACATGGGGATCCAGACGTCATGAACCTGGGAATCCAATGTACAATCTTGAGCATTCTCTAGAGGACGCAACTACAGAGGATGAGATGTTGCTAAGATGCCAGAAATGGAATCATTCTAACACCCCAGGAACCCAAATGAGAGTGTGATCAGTCTCTAGAGGAAACACTAAAAAAAATTATAGCCAACAAAGAAGATACAAAACCAAACAATACATTTTTAAGGGTCGAAATACTTAATGAGGCAACAACAGTTAAATTCCATTATGAGGCTGAACAATCATGGGAAGATTTGATGCTGGTCATGAACAAGAGAGAGGAAGAGGACATAGCTTTAAGGCGTGCAGCAGAACACAGAGACCAAAGGATGGCATTTCAACAACATGAAGAAGCTTGCACAAGGTTTGCCACTCTAGCGATTCCAGAAGCTGGCAACACGGAAATAGTTGTGGGAGGAAAGGAAAAAAGTTCCAATAGTGACATTGTGCAAACCCCTAATGATGAAAGCCAAAGTAAGGATGAAAATCGTCAATCATTTAGCTTTGTGAGTAATGAGCCTGCAATACCAAGCACTGAGATTCTATATCAACCCAGCAGGAAAGAGGAAGAATCAACAAATCTGCAAGAAAACAAGGATAGCTCGTAAAACAGTGGATCACTAGCAATGGTGCCTGTTGTTTTTAAGATATCCTACCCGAAAATGCATCAAGAATTGATCAGTCGAGGAAGCAATATATGGGCAAATCAAATGACCTTTAACCGGATGCTCTGCACCTTATCAACCTTGACATTGGTAGGAAGTATATGCATTAAGGCGCATGACGAAGTATGGTAAGAGCAAGCCATCAAAGATGGTTCGCTCCGAAAATATATAAATGGAAAAAATGAAGACACTTCACATCGGACGATATATAGCCCAAAAGTACTGCCCAAGGGCATGCAACATTCCTGGAATACGTATATTGGTATTTATGATTTTGTGCATTATTTCTGTGATTTATTTTTTTAGAATGTCTTTCCTTTTAGCAGTTTTTCCTTGTTAGAATTTTCCTTTTATTAGTTAATTGGGAATCATGCGAAAACTAGAGCTAGATCTTTATGAAAATTAAAAGTTTCCTTCCATGGCTATTTTCTTTTCTTGCACAAGGTATTCAAATCTCAAACAAAGCATAATTTAGGCTTCTCTATTCTATTGGTTGACTGTTGATCGTTTCTAAGTTGCATAAGATAGGAGCCATCGTAAGAATTCGTATGTAGAACACATGTTATGATTGTAGGTTAATAGATTTTACACTACTGGCGTTAGATGCATGACTCGTTCAAAAGTAACTACACAATTCAATGTATTCTAAGCTTAACTTAGCATTAAGTGTGGCTTCGAATCACTACGCGCAAGTATACGCGATCAGCATGCAACAAGTAATAAGTAAATTATCGATCTCTATAGGGATTGAGGTCTAGAATTATTTTTACTAGATTAAGAGTTGTGCAAATAACTCAAAAGCATGAAATTAATGGTTAATTGGGTTTTTCTTCCAAGACTCTAAATAAATAGTAAACTAATGAGCATAGGTGACAAAAGCGGATATAAATGATGCAGAATTTGTAATAATGGTAAATAGATCCCACACTTCCACTTCTTAATAAGTGTCTTCCGCACATACTGATTTACAACTAACCCTGGTTACGTAGCAGTTACTCATACTAAACCTTGGCGACGCGTGCGATAGTAAGGTTATTCCTAACTCCTTAAATCATGCAAGAGATCTTTCGATGAACCTATGTAACATATTGGACCTGCCTTCGGCTCCCTCTTTCAAGTTTACTGAAGGTTAGCATACGTGGGTAGCTAGTCGACGCATACTTAGAAAATAAATTGCAGTAGTATAAAAACTAAGAACCAACAACAAAAACAACATGCATTTTACATACGAATTATCACCATAGCTTCTATCTAACAAGACATAAAAAAGATCAAAAAATAATAAAGGAAATTTAGATATCTAATTACTAAAAGTCAAAACTTCCTAACTAATAAAACATGAAAACAATAGATAGGAATTGGCGCGGTTGTGAAGTATGCAGATTCCTTGTCATCGACTCCTACGGACAACACAAGTTTTTGTTTACGTAGATTGGCTTTTAGCCAAACTACCAGTTCTGGCCACCTTCATCACCTCACTGATTGCAACTTATTTCTCACTAATTATAGAGTTGATTTCCTTGGCTAACAAGTTTGGGTAACTTGGAAGATCTTCATCAATACAGGATTCCTTGATTTCTACTAGGAATTCTTGATTGTCGCCAAATTGATTGTTTGATTGATTTGTTTGTTATTTCCTTATTGGCTTAGTTTAGCGATCGACTTATGACTTCATCATGCTTGAGTTTCACTGTTCGCATTGAATTGTTCCTCAGCCTTTAAGTTCCACATTTCCTGTATTGAATCACATTAAGCACAGTTTATTCACTTAAAATGCAATGCTGAGCCTATAATGCACTAAATGATGAATGTATATGATTTCTACAGTTTTACTTGCATTGAGTCTTTTATGGCCCGATTATTGCCCTTGAACCTTAGAAAAATGCATAATAATCTATTCTAAATTATACTCTATTTGAGAGCTATCAAACTCCCAAACTTAAATCATTGCTTGTCCTAAGTAATGCATGATCTGGCTATTGACAATTTTTTTTCTCTAAGTTATCCTTCTTCTTTTAAGCGTAACTCTAGTAGGTCTTATCGCATATAATAATCTTAGCATAATCTTCCTTCCTTTATCAGTTTTCAAACTTTCCCAAGGATTTAGGTTCGCTTCCAAAATCCTCCTTATCATGACTGGCATATTTTTCCTCATTATAAGTATTTCTTATCGCTCAATTTATTATACTCAACTACTTCTATAACTAAGGTTGGCCAACGCATTTTTTCAAGAGTGCTATTTAGGTTCCCCAATCCCTCAAGGATTTGTGCTTGTGCTTTACGCATTCCTCTTGAGTTGAATTCATATATATAATTTCGTAGTTCTTATAATGATTTGCTTGAGCATAAAGCATTTCATTTAAGCAAAAAAATTTAAGCTTGCGTTTTGGTAGATAGCAGAGTACTCAGAGAATTCTTATGACTATTCGCTCTTCTCTGTCTTTATTTTGCCCAAAATGCGTTGATCTTTATTTTGCACAAAATTCTTTTTTTTTTTTTGTTTTTTTTTTGTTTTTTGTTATTTACTCACTTTTTCTTTCTTTTCACTCCACAGGCTTACCCTCACCCCCAATCTTAAAATCTTCATTGTCTGCATTGAAGGTGAGGCTTAGTTCCCTATTTCCACAACAAAGTACACTATCTCAAGCTCTAGGATTCCTCATAAATCTTGGTTCTTTCTAGCATTCACAATAAGGACTATTCTAGTGCTAGGTTTGAATCTATGGGAATTTAAGAATTCTTCTAAAGGAATTGATTTTTACACTAGAATTTAGTTTTACGATAATAATTCTAGCGCTACTCCTTCAAAAGAAAATTTGACTTCTATTAATATAATGGAAAATAATGAAAATTCATCATAGAATGAGATACATGCGATACTGAAAGTAAATAATTAAAACTATTGCATCCTATCATGAAATACATGCGCAAACAATTATTAGAGTAGCTAAATGAAAATGAAAAGATAAAAGAATGGGACTTCCATCACTTGCTTGCATTGGTGCCTTTGTCATCCTTGACCATGTCTCGCTTCGCATTGATTATGGTCTTAAAAAATTCTTGCATTTTGGAGTTTTCTTTCAATGCTGTGGAGACCTTCTAAATTAATTCATCTCTTTCAGTCTCGTAGGCCCAGCATTCTTGGGGATTTGTGAAAAGTGTTTCAAATTGTTTAACAAATTCATTCACGGCAAAGAATGACTCCAATTCTTTCCTTCTTTCTGGCCACGTCACATCCTCAATCACCCTTCGATGCTTAGTGTAAATCCTGAAAATTATATCACTGGGCTGCGGTTGTACACCTTGCTCTAAACATAGCATTGTGATAGTGAGTGGATAGAACATTTTCCTGCGTTTGGCTGAGACCTAGCACTGAATTTCTCTCTCTGTTATCTTTTCCAGATTGATGTTGTTTTCGATTTTAATCTCATACGGCAGTAGCGCCTGATCTCTGCTCACTATCTTGGCATTGGTTGATGGAATGATCGAATTTTATAAATTGCATCCAACCCTATAATTCTGGTTTAAGATGCTCTGCTGGGCATGTCCACTGATTCTTCCACTTTGCTTCCCATGTTCCAACTGTCTTCGTACACTCCTAGAGCTGATTCTTAGTCGGCATTTTCAGAAGCTATTGACACTCTATTCCAATGTCATCAAGAAGCCGAAAAAGGACACTCAATGCTGCAGCTCTGTAATGTATTACTTGTCCTCTGACATACGAGAAAAATGGCTTGTCCTTGTTCAGATTGGCATAGAACTGGCAAACCTAGTCTGGTTTCGCATACATTGCTGGTTGCGCTAGTTTCTCCAAGCCCAGTGTACACACCTTGTGAAGATCTTTTTCTGGCATGTAATCCCTTGGCTAGCCTCGATCTTGCTAGAATCTCTTCCTTGCTAGCATCTCAATAAGATCTATTGCTGGAACAGCTACATTTCCTTCTCCCCAGATTCCGACTGTTTTGCCCTTGCTAGTTATTTTCATACTTGAGGAGATTGGTTACAAAGGAGTAGAGTCTTATGCAGGATCTTTGGATCTCAAAACTGTAGGTAGACTGTTGTGATTGTTATTTTCATTCACAGGGTTTATATAATGTTTTGAAAAAGAATCGAATATCTATGTGAAGGAAAAAATAATCATGGAAGGAAATGTAAGAACCCGACTTTAAAATGGTTAGAAAACTGGTTCTTACTCAACATGCATGGTTCAATACGTTCAAAATTAAACTTAAAGACAACTGTAAGCTAAATAAATGGCAATTTATTCATTCAGAACGGCTCACAAATTAAAACATAGTTAAGCCTCTGGCCAGAGTTATTCAAAACAACATAAAACATGAAATCCTTTCTAAATGAAACTATCCTGCATGCTGATTAAAGACAACAAATAAATTTTGACAGCGGACGCCATAATCAATGCAGCTTCTCCTCTAGCCATCCTGGTGCTGTCCCAAGTTACCTAGTGGAAAAACCACAGAAAATAAGGGTGAGTACAAAGGCACTAAGTAAGAATCCCCAACCGGGGTATAGTACGGAACAACATATCATCTAGTATCCAAGTATACATGCAACGGTTACCAACACAAAAAATTCTTGGAATGAGTTATGAATAGAACTCCTGAATCATCGGAAGTCTCTTACTTCTGGCCTAGTGATCAGCTCAATAACTGATCCAACACCAACAGATATCCTCGAAGGTCTCTTACCCTCGGCCAAATGATCAACTCAAAAGCTGATCCCAAAATGGATATCCTCGAAGGTCTCATACCCTCAGCCAAATGACTAACTCAAAAGCTGATCCCAAAATAGTTATCCTCGAAGGTCTTATACCCTCGGCCAAATGACCAACTCTCCAAACTGGTCCTGAGACATCCGAGAGAGTACTCGGTGTCTAGCTCTAGACTTGGAAAAGAAATGGTGTACTCACGAACATTAGCCCGAGGGAGCTCTCTACCCGACGCCTAACTCGTGTGCGCGCATACCGCATGCTGCTCCAAACTGCATAAATATGGAGGCTTAGGGAAAAACTACACCGGTCTAGGTATGTATGCCTAAAGACTCGGAAGCGGTGTCACTGATCTACAGTAGTGCGAGGCCTCGACACTCAACTGTAGCAGCCTGAATACCACCAACGCCTGAAGCTAAGTACCCGCCAAGGCAGGCTTGCCCCATTGGTAGGGTTCCGCTCTAGCAAGCTATAGACTAGGCTTATGCCAGTGTGAAAGCTACTCCACACCCAACTTCCGGGGGTAAGGAATCTGTCCTCACAGCCCAACCAGTAGGGACACGTACATTGGTCCACTCTCAGCCTTTGGATGATGACAACCTATCAAGCTCTATCTAAGATTACTCAACCCTGTTCCTTAACAATCAAACATGCTTAACAACATAAACCCTAACATGGTACTACGAGCTCGAAACAGAAAATCAAAGCATGCTAGAAGAATAAAATCTAGCATGGCACTAACATGAGGAAACAGGAACAATCATGCTAGCAGATCAGAACAACAAATAATCCTATCCACCAAACATGCTCGTAAACAGTAAACACGCAACAAGAATACAATCAATGAATATTTCGCAAGGCCCACACAACCCTGGTAAGAAATCCTTACCTGGAAAGCAAGTAGAACGAACACACAAAATAAATGCTCCTTGAGCTGCAGAACCAGCGGATAAAAAACCTAGGCAAATAGTGATAACAAGCACCCATAATTAATATCTAAGCAGTCACTAACTAGGATACCAACTCACAAGGCTCAGAAAAATGGATTACACAAAATTGAGAAGAACAGGCTCAGCAGCACTGCCTCGGTGGAGGCAAAGGAGAAGGCGGTAGGGCACTAGACTGCGCGGTAGTGAGGCTAGGCGAGGCACGCACGGGCGCTGGGCTGCACAGCAATGAGCGCTGATGCGCAGTCTGGACAGATCTGTGCGAGTGAGCTGGCCAAGAGCTTGGGGCGAACGTCTCGCTGGGGTGAAGAGTTCGCTGAGGTGAAAACCAAAAGTGAGCGTAGCACGGTTGATTAGCTAGAACAAGCAAAGGGGATCCGGTGCGTGCATGCTGCCATGGGCGAGCAAAAGGCTGTGGCAAGGTCAAAGGGTAAGCGGCACAGTGAGAGGACAGCGATGGTGAGGGCTGCGAGGCCTTACGATCGCTTGTGCAAAAAGTCTCGTTGGGGCTATCGTTCGTGAGGGCTACTTACGGCGGTTGTTCAGATCGGCGAAGGACAAAGGTAGCTAGAGAACTTGATCTCGGTGAAGGGAATTAGGCGATGGGAGAAGAAGAGAGGAAGAGAGAAATCGTGAGGGGATTTTTCTACGCTTTTGAGAAAAATGAGAGCGGCTAGGTTTTTAAGTCTCAGCCAAAAAGAGGAGGATCAATGAGAGAGTGCCACTTGTCCCTGGTAACTAGCCTTCGAGTCCTAGCGAAGAAACCTTTTTCTTCTTTTTCTCTTCTTTTAAACAAAACCTCCAATCTCTAACCAACAGGCTTCGAGTCCTGGCGAAGACACCTTTTAACAATTAATTTCTTTCGTTTTCTCTTTTAACCAAAAGAACTCTCAAGTTTTTTAAGCTGCAACTCTAACCCTGGAAACCTGAAACTACAGGAATAACCGAACTCAAAAATCAACAGAAATAGCTCTGAACCCTGATTAATTACGAAACCACCCCTGTAGGCAAAATTATCAAAATACCCCTAAAAGCTCAAACTACCCTAATGGCCCAACCGAACAACCGAAATAACAACTAACATACCTGGGGAACCAGAACTCGAAGCCGAAACCACTTAAGGACACGTGGCACGATCCCGTGAAGCCCTTCTTTTTGCCAAGAGATGATTTATTTAACCGCACTTCTTATTTCTTTTATCCAAAACGCATTCCTTCTTCTTCTCCCTCTCCCATTGTTGAAACTCCCATCTCCATTGCAAGCCAAACCTCTCACCCAAGCTCTCTGCCGAGACCCATCGCCCCAGCCACAGCCGCATGGATCACCCTTATCACCTTCGCCCTTCGCCCTTTGCGCATCGCCAAGAAGCTGATGACCCCTTGGCCACGATCTAGCCCCGCAGTCAAACGTTTCCCTTGCCTCGATCGCCAAGCCGAGCCTCCTCATACATGCATAGTGATCGCATCCTACCACGATCTCACCCGCGTCCATTTGCACACTTCTCGCAGTGTCTAGCCGCTCCGCACAAAGACATCCCGAACCTCACAGCCGTACGCACGCAAGGCCATTCACCCAATGACCGTTCAGCCGATCTCCCACGCATGTTGGATCACCTCACCTTCACCAAGCTTCGCCCCCTACCGCACACGCTCAGCCGCGATTTCCCTCGCCTGTGTCCTTACCGAAAGCCTTTGCCGAGGCTGTCTTTCGCTGAGAGCCTTGCTACTGAGCTGCCTAGTGTTCAGTTTAGGGTATTTTCCTTTCCTGAGCGTGTGTTGGTTATTTTGTTGGTGTAGCTGTTCGAGTATTTAATTCGCATTTATATTTATATTTGCTAGGTTGTTGGACTGCAGCTCAAGGAGCATTTTACTTGTTGTGTATTTTTTATTGTTCCAGGTAAGGATTCTTTGCCGAGGTTGTGTGGACCCTATGGGACTTCTCTGTTTGCATTCCTGTTTACTTGTTTCACTGTTACTTGCATGTTTAGTGGATAGGAATTTCTATGCTGATTTGTTCTGCTAGCATGTTTGACACTTATTTTCACATGTTAGTGCCATGCTAGATTTGTTCTTCTAGCATTTTTTATTTCCTATTTTTAAGCTCGTAGTACCAAGCTAGGGTTATTTTTTATGAAGCATGTCTGTTGTTAAGAAACAAGGTTGTGTAATCTTAGTTAGAACTATTAGGTTGTCATCATCTAGAGGCTGAGAGTGGACCAACGTATGTGTCCCCACCGATCGGGCTATGAGGACAGATTCCTTACCTCCGGCAGCCGGGTGTGGAGTAGCTACCACACCGGCATAAGCCTAGTCTGTAGCCTGCTAGAGCGGAACCCTGCCAACGGTGTAAGCCTGCCTTGGCCGGTTTTTAGCTTCAGGCGTCTGTGGTATTCAGGCTGCTACAGCCAAGCACCGAGGGTCTCGTGCTATTGTAGATCAGTGACACCATTTCCGAGTCTTAGGCATTTGTACGTGGATTGGCGTAGTATATCCCTAGGCCCCCACATTTACGCAGTTTGCGGCAGCATGCAGTGTGTGCGCATATGCGTTAGGCATCGAGCGGAGAGCTCTCTCGGGCTAATGTTTGCGAGCACACCACTTCCTTTCTGAGTCTAGAGCCAGACACCTGGTACTCTCCCAGATGTCCCAGGACAAGTTTAGAGAGCTGGTCAGGACCAGCTGTTGAGCGGTCACCTTAGGCTGAGGGTAGAGATCCTCGAGGTTATCTATTCAGGGTCAGTTATTGAGCTGACCTCTTGGCCGGGAGTTAGAGACTTTCGATGACCTAGGAGATTTATGGACATCTCGTTCCAGGGTTCAATGTTGGTGACCATTTGCTTGTTTACTTGGATGCTAGATGATGTGTTGTTTCATACTATACCCCAGTTGGGGATTCTTACTGAGTGCCTTTGTACTCACTCTTATTTTTTGTGGTTTTCCACTAGGTAACTTGGGACAACACTAGGACGGCTAGAGGAGGAGCTGTATGATCATGGGAGCTGCCGGCACTCTATTTTATGTTTATGTTTATTGATTTAATTCAGCATGTAGTCAGACATAGAGTCCGTAGGATTTGCATTTGGAACCTGATGGAATAATTTGAATGTTTTGTATTTTGTTATTTCAAGCTATACTCTAGCCAGGGTTGTTTTTAATGTTGAACAGGGAGTATTTTGTTAGATGTTTATAAACAAGTTCCTTGGAATTTCAAATGGATGTTTAATGCAAACTATAATGCTATATGATTTTTATTATCTTTTATGCATGCATGCTGAGTAAGGACCAGGTTTAGGACCATTTTTAGGTCGG
>JBBMKA010076504.1:0-14977 GCA_037833695.1 Sechiopsis laciniata | reverse complement strand
GCTAGATGATGTGTTGTTTACGTACTGTACCCCGGCTGGGGATTCTTACTGAGTGCCTTTGTACTCACCCTTATTTTTATGGTTTTCAACAAGATAACTTGGGACAGTACCGGGACGGCTAGAGGAGGAGCTGGATGAACATGGACGTTTGCTGATTTTTATTTGTTATTGTTGTCTTGTTTCAGCATGTAGGATAGACTTTTCTTAAATGGGATTTCATGTGTTTTAAATTGTTTAATGAACTCTGGCTAGAGGCTTATCTGTTTTAACTTTTATGGATTTGGATTGAAAACTGTTTTCTTTGGATTGAACAAAGCAGGTTTTCTATTTTAAATGTGGATGTTATTGTATTTTAACCATGCATGTTGAGTAAAAAACATTTTTATGACTGTTTTAGAGTCGGGTTCTTACACAATTACACTTATTTTTTGTTGTTCACCATCCAATGATTACTCAGGCTAAAACCTGTATTCACAAGCTCAAACAGTGGGCTTCTATAAATTTTGTGATTGATTGTGTGCATATTGATGTTAAGCCAGGAAATTCGAAGCTTGCTCTATAATTTCCTCCATGGAAATCAACTATGGATGTTGAAATGGATCCATTATAGAGTAGTTGAACATGGAAAATTGTTCCTTCTATTCCAAATGTTAACCTTGTTGGGGGAAGATGGGTGTTCAGAGTCAAGTGAAATGAAGATGGTTCTTATCAGCTTAGCAAGGATAGTTTCGTCGCCAAGGGCTTTCATCAATTGACAAGTTTTGCTTTCCATGAAACTGTCAGTCCACTTGTGAAATCTCTGACTATTAGAATCATTTTAAGTCTTGCTACCTCTTGCAATTGGATAATACAACAATTGGATTTCAACAATGCGTTGTTGAATGACCACCTTATTGATGATGTGTAAATGGCTCAACCCATATGGTATGTTGATTCTTAACATCTTGATTATGTATGTAAACTTCAGAAAGTTATGTATAGTTTTCGACAGGTGTCGAGGGCACGTTTTGATGAGCTTAAGTCTACCTTGTTACAATTGAATTTCTGTAATTCTTAGGTTGACAACTCAATATTTTTTCTCCATTATTGTGGTGCTCTATTTATTATTCTAATCTATGTAAATGATATTCTGATTACTAGAAATAGTCCTATTATGGTGAATTCTTTTGTTACCAAACTGAGTACTGTATTATTTTAAAGGATATGGGTGATCTTCACTATTTTCTTAGTGTCGAAGCGACTTATGGCATGTATCTCACTCAGTCGAAATAAATTCATGATCGATTTGGTTTGCCTGATGTGAAACCTTGTTCTACTCTTATTATAACTTGAAAGAAATTGCATTTGGGAAATAGGGAATTTATGACTAATTCTAAACTTCATATAAGTGCTTTTGGTGCCCTTTAGTACTTGTCCTATACTCGAGTAGGTATTGCGCATAGTGTCAAATGCCTTAGCAAATTTCAATAATATCCTTTGACAAATCAATGGGTTGTAGTTAAGAAAGTGTTTCAATACTTAAAATGGACCAACTCCCTTGGTCTTTTCTTCCTTCGTCAATCTACTGATACTCTTATTGCTTATAATGATGCAAACTGTGTGGAAACTTGAAAGGTGAATAAATAAAAATAAGATAATCGCGTTACCTTTTCGCTTACGGGATTGGAAAGACAAGGCACATAAATTCTCTAAACACTTTCTCTTTTATTTCTCAACTTCTCTATTTTCTTTCGCTTGCTCTCTACTTTTCTCTATGGAATGAGGACTCTATTTATAGCCTATTACAAAATTGGTCTCCAAGTTCTAACCATAAATGTTTCCCACTAATTGTTAAATCAAGGATCCACTAATTCCTTAATTAGCTTTTCAATTAAAACCTATCAATTCCTTAATTAAAGCCCCAATTAACAATATTCAAAATACATTAAATATTACATTTAAGTTTATTCAACAAAACTCCTCCATAAACTTACATGCTTCTATCATCCACCATGCCAATCATCTTCTTGAATTTTTTGAACATAACCTTCGGTAACGGTGTTGTGAAAATATCCGTAACTTGATCTTGACTCGCCACATGCTTCAGTTACCTTCGGTAACAGTTTTGCACGCTTCCTTCCTTCACATGATCTCGGATAAAATGAAAATGAACATCAAGATGTTTGCTTCTTTCACTATTCACTGGATTCTTTGCTAACTCAATTGTTGATCTGTTGTCAACTTGAATCATAGTCAAACCAAGTTGCTTTAGCTCCATCTTGCTTAAAAAATTCCTCATCCATATCACATGACGTACGCACCAAGAAGCTGCAACATATTCAGCTTCGCATGTTGAAAGTGTCACGATCGATTGTTTCTTTGACAGCCAAGTTAATGCTGTGTTGCCCATAAAAAATGTGTATCCCGCAGTGCTTTTCTGATCGTCTATCTCTCTACATCAATTGCTATCGGAGTAACCAATCAACTTGTACTCTTTCGATTTAGAATAAAACATCTCAAGTGACATCGTTCCTTAAATGTATCACAAAATTTGCTTCAACACCTTCTAATGAGAACAAACTGGCTCTTCCATGAACCGACTTATAATGCCAACACTTAATGCGAGATCTGGCCTTGTGAATGTGAGATAGTGAAGGCTTCCCACCAAAATTTGATATCTTCTCACATCTACACATTCTCCTCCATTGAACTTCATTTCGTACTTGGTTCCATTGGTGTTGAAATCAGGTTACAATTCATCATTCTGTACTTCTTCAATATCTCTTTCGCATATTGCTCCTGCGATACAAAGATTCTCATCACTTCTTGTTTAACCTCCAAACCGAGTAAGAACTTCAGCAAATCTAAATCTGTCATCTAAACTTTCACGCCATCGTGCTCTTAAACTCTTCTATCATCGCATCACTGTTATCCACGAAAAAAAGGTCATCAACATAAAAAGCAACAATAATCGCATTATCTCCACTCTGCTTTGTGTAAAGCGCATGCTCATAGGAACACTGCTTGTACCTTTTCTCCTTGAAAAACTTATCAATGCGAGTATTCTAGGCTTGTGGTGTTTGCTTCAACCCATAAAATGCTTTCTTCAATTCTAGCACTTTCTTCTCTTCTCTAACTTTCATATATTCGGGTTGTTACTCAATGTACACTTCCTCATCAAGTACACTGTTTAAGAATGCCATCTTGATATCCATTTGATAAATCGGGCATCTGAATTGAGCCGCTTACGAAATGAGCAATTGAATCGTCTTCATTCTCTTAAAGGGAGAAAATACTTCATCACAGTTAATTCTCGCTTTTTTCTTGTATCCCTTTGCAACAAGTCGCGTTTTGTATCGCTCTATCTTTCCTTGAGCATTCATCTTCTTCTTGAATACCCATTTCACACTAATCGGCTGACTTTCATTCAGCAATTCTATCAGCTTCTATGTATCATTGCGCTAAATTGCATTAATCTCTTCATCCATTGCGATTTGCCACTTCTTATCTCGTACTACTTCTTTAAAGGTAATATTCTCTACCTCTGCCAAAAGACATACAAGATGTACCTCATTTTTCTCATTGGACAAGTCTTGCAAACTCCACATTCTAGGTTGTTCGGGTTCATCTTCATCTTCAGTTGTTTCAGAATCTCTTTGCATACTTGTTGGTGCAACGAATAGTAATTCTCCAACTTAGATGCTAACTTCCATCGAATTGTTCCAATCCCATTCGCTTTCTTTATTGACTGGCAAATCACGACTTAGCATCACCTTCGTACTTATTGGGTCAAGTAGCTTGTACGCTTTTATTTTCTCATTATAGCCAATAAAAACATACTTCTTGCTTTTGTCTTTGATCGATGATGCGTGACTTGTTCCCAAATGACTATGCAATTCAATGTATTATAAGCTTAACTTAGCATTAAGTGTGGCTTCAAATCACTACATGTAAGTATACGCTGTTAGCATGCAGCAAGTAAGAAGTAAATTATGGATCTCCACTGGGAGTGAGGTCTTGAATTGTTCCCACTAGATTGAGAGTTGTGCGAATAAATAAAAAGCATGAAATTGATGGTTGATTGGGTTTTTCTTCTAAGACTCTAGATAAGCAGTAAACTAATGAGCATAGGTGACAAAAGTGGATATAGATGATGCTGAAATGTAATAATGGTAAATAGATCCCACACTTCCCCATCTTAATAAGTATTTTTCGCACTTAGTGATTTACAACTAACCCTGCTTCCGTAGTAGTTACTCATACTAACCCTGGGCGACGCGTACGATAGTAAGGTTATTCCTAACTCCTTAAATCATGCAAGAGATCTCGCTATGAACCTATCATAACATATTAGACCTACCTTATGCTCCCTCTTCCGAGTTTCTAAAGGTTAGCATACGTTAGTATCTAGTCGACGCATGCTTAGAAAATAAACTGCAGCAGTATAAAAACTAAGAACCTACAACAACAACATGCATTCTACATACAAATTATCACCATAGCTTTTATTTAACAAAACATAGATCAATAAATAATAAGGGAAATTTAGATATCTCATTACTAAAAGTCAAAATAATTCTAGAATCTTTTCCAACCTAATAAAATACTAAAGCAATAGATAGGAATTGGCGCGGTTGTGAAGTATGCAGATTCCTTATCATCGGCTCCTATGGACACCACCAGTTCTGGTTCATGTAGATTGACATTTAGCCAACCTACCAGTTCTGGCCACCCTCACCAGCTCCCCTATTGCAGCTTCTTTCTCGCTATTTATAGAGTTGATTTTCTTGGCTAACAAGTGTGGGTGAGCTGGAAGATCTTCATTGATGATGGATTCCTTAATTTTCGTTGGGAATTTGTCACCAAATTTGTTGCTTGATTGATTTGTCTGTTCTTTCCTTATGGGCTTAGTTCTGCGATTGCCTTATGACGGCATCGTACTTGAGTTTCATTGTTCTCATTAAATAGTTTCTCATCCTCTAAGTTCCGCATTTCCTGTATTGAATTGCATTAAGCACAGTTTATTCACTTAAAATGTATTGTTGAGCCTAAAACGCGCTAAATGATGAATTCATATGATTTCTACAGTTTTACTTGCATTGAGTCTTTTATGGCTCGATTATTTCCCTTGAACCTTAGAAAAATGCTTAATAAACTAGCCTAAATTGTGCTCTATTTGAGAGCTATCAGTCTTCAAGCTTAGTTCTTCACTGATCTGGTACGTGTGTATAAGCCACACTACCAAATACTTTAAGATGCGATACTGTTGGCTTCTGTCCGCTCCATGCCTCGGTGTCTGATCACCCAACTTTGCATGTGGACATCGATTTTGCAAATAAACTATGCACTACACTGCTTCTGCCCAAAATTCCTTTGGCATAAATTTGCTCTCGAACCATGTAAAGAATGGTTCTATTTTTCCTCTCTGCCACATCATTTTGTTGAGGAGTGTATAATGCGGTTAGAAATTGCCTTATGCCTTGCTTTTTGCAATACTCCATAAAAGCTGTCGAAGTGTATTCGCCACCTCTATCAGATCGCATAGCTTTGATGTATCTACCAGTTTTTTTCTCCACCTTCACTTTGAATTTTCTTAACATCTCTCTGACTTTTCTTTCAAAAAATATACCCAACTTTTCCGTGAGAAATCATCAATAAAGGAAATAAAGTACCCTTTACAGCAGAAAGATCCAAAGGAAATTGGTCCCCATATATTCTTGTGAATCATCTCGAGCAGTTACTTCGCTCGATATTCTGCTTTCTTCTAAAATGAGGTTCTTGCATGCTTGCTGAGCACATATTCTTCATAAAACTTTCCTTCTTAGTCAATGTCAGGTAGCCCCTGCACTATATCCTTCTTCGCTAACTCTTTTAGACCACCATGATGTAGGTGTCCAAAACAAAGATTTCAAGTGATGATTTATCTTCTACACCGATTCGTAAACATTTTTCTCTTACGCTTCTCAAATTCAATCTGTACATTCGGTTTCTTCCCATCTCAACTTGAGCGACTAAACACCTCGCTTATCCTTCAAATGTAATAGCCGGTCCTTAAAAAATATAGAGTAACCCTTCTCTATGAGTTGCTCCAAACTGAAAAATATTTATTTTGAGGTCTAGTACATAATAAACATCTTGAATTGACCCTGTCAAGTCATCCTTCTGCACAAAAGAAATCGTACATTTGCCTTTGACTTCCACCTTTGATGCATCATCAAGAGATACATGAGTGTCTTCAATTTTCTGCCTCTCTTTGAATAGATGCTCGTGCCCATACATATGATTGTTTACCCTTAAGTCAAAATACCACAAAGTATCATTGTTGTCGCTCCCTTCTTTATGTGTCATCAACAGAAGACCTTCATTTGCATTATTTTCTATTTCTAAGTTGGTTGTATCTTTAACCCTTTTATCTACTCTGCAATCTTTCACAAAATGCCCCAATTTTTCGCAATTGTAACATTTATCAGAATTACAATCACTCCCATAGTGATTATACTTGTGACATTTATGGCATTCGATGTTAGAATGATTTGAACGACTGCCTCTTCCTGATCGTGTCCTCTTCCGCCCCAATTTATTTCATTTGTTTAATCTTTTGCATCATAACTGTCTCTTTGACTACTATGACCATATTCACGACTTCAAGAACCACGTCCTCTACCCTGAAAATTTTTAGAATAGTGTATCTTTTCGTCTTTGATTGACATCTTGGTCTGAACCGCTTGCTCTAACGTTTCCTCCTTCTTCTTGTTCTTACGTTACTTGTGTGCCTCAAGAGAACTGGCAAGCTCATCAACAGTGAGCGTCACAAGGTCCTCTGACTCTTCTATTGGCACACAACTTTCTTGAAATTTTAGGTCAACGATCTCAAAATCTTTTCAACAACTCGTGCATCAATTAGCTTTTCACCATTGCGATTGAGTTGATTCACCATTATCTGTACATGCGTGATGCAGTCAAATACTCTTTCTGAATCCTTCATCTTTATGCTCTCTAACTCAACACAAAGAGTTTGAAGACGCACTTGGTTGACTCGGTCGGCTTCTTTGAACACTTTCTCTAAAGTGTCCCACGCTTCTTTTGAAGTAGTTGCACTTGCAATCTTCTCAAAGTCTGAATCGTCAACAACTTGGAATAGAATGTATAATGTCGTTTTATCCTTTGAATGCGTCTCTTTCAATGCTTTGGTTTGATTCGCCATATAATCTGCAGTATCCTCTGGTTCTACGAAATATTCTTCAACTACTTCCCATGCATCATGAGATCTGAAAAGAGCTTTCATCTAATGCTATAATTCTCGTAATTCACCTTTGTCAATCGTGGCAGCGACATTTGACTCATCACGTTCGCCATTGGCTCTGATACCAATTTGTAGAAACTTGAAAGGTAAATAAACAAAAATAAGACAATCGCACTAGCTTTTTACTTGCAGGATTGGAGAGACAAGGCACACAAATTCTCTAAACGCTTTCTCTTTTATTTCTCAACTTCTCTATTTTCTTTCTCTTGCTCTCTACTTTTCTCTATGAAATGAGCACTCTATTTATAGTTTATTACAAACTTGGTCTCCAAGTTCTTACCATAAACATGTCCCACTAATTGCTAAATCAAGGATCCACTAATTCTTTAATTAGCTCCTCAGTTAAAACCTATCCATTCCTTAATTAAAGCCCCAAATAACAATATTCAAAATACATTAAATATTACATTTAAGTTTATTCAACAGATTGGGCATGAAACATTGATTATCGCTGCTTAAATGCTATTTATATTTGGTTCTTGGGCATATCTCGCCTAATAATTTGGACAACCTTGTTTTATTAAATGAACTCCAAATCAATGTTAATTTGCAACAACTTAAGGGTAGACACTAGTATGTTTATAACAAGAATTTATTTAAGAAGTCTATCCTTTTAACAAACTTTTTCTAAGGCATTTTCTGGTATACATGATTAGAACACAACTCAAAACTTTTAAACGAAAAATCATGATCTAAAGTTTTATAGCTTCTTCTTAGAAGAAATCATTCCCTAAAAAAAAAAGTCTCAGATTGGTTAGAAAAGATGAAGATCATGAATGTAAATATGATAGATTAGTTGATATGAGATCTTAACCTTATGTGTTATAAAAACGGCAATCAACAACCAATCGAAGATAAAGAAAACGCCAAAGAGAAGAAGAAACACACAGAATTTACGTGGTTCACTAACGTTGAGTTAGCTAGTCCATAGGAAGAGAGGAAGAACAATTGTATTGAGAGAAGCGAATTACACAGATTACAGAATTACAGAATGAATGTCATAAACGGCTAGAATTTAATTTGAGTTTATAAATGCACTCTCATTAAACCCTATTATAGAATGCGTAAGCAATAAACAGAATGAAGACGTGTAAACACATGTAAAACGCATTGCAGCAATACGCTGCAATCAGAAATACGTTTGCGCGCGGGATGCGCTAAGTGAATGCAGATGCATTCACACATGCGAAATGCAGAATGTGCTTTCGCCACGGGGGCATTGCCGCTGCACCCCCACTCTCTGACCGGGCAGCGAGACCCCTGCTCACTAATAGAACATTAATGCGAGACCCCGACTACTAATTACAGGGCATTAATGCATTCAAGGCATAACTCAACAAATCTCCACCTTTACTTAAACTCTCCTTCAGATGCAACAGATTGTACCAGCAGTATACCAGATGTATGCCAAACACATACCAGACTTAGATTTATTCCAGATTTAGATGTATACCAGATTTAGAT
Organism: Sechiopsis laciniata; assembly: GCA_037833695.1. Classification (NCBI taxonomy): domain Eukaryota; kingdom Viridiplantae; phylum Streptophyta; class Magnoliopsida; order Cucurbitales; family Cucurbitaceae; genus Sechiopsis; species Sechiopsis laciniata. Next base: position 6,231 of record JBBMKA010076504.1, on the reverse strand, counting down.
GAATACCAAAAATAGATGTATACCAGGCGCACAACAAACTCAGATGCTTCTCTTTGCGTCAGTTGGTCCTCTAGGGACCTCAACAACTATAAACGTTCAGCAAGTCCAGACAATGCTGAAACTTGCCATGCGACACTGCCTTTGTGAACATATCAGCAGGATTATCAGCAGTGCCCACTTTTAGAACCTTTATCCTTTTCTCATTTTGCAGAAAATGATATCGTACATCTATGTGCTTAGTTCTTTCATGATGAACTTGATCCTTCGCAAGACATATAGCCCTCAACCTATCGCAGTACACTACTGCACTATCATGATCCTTCGCAAAACCAGATTCTCTCTTTAGCAGGTTCGCCATATACTTTGCCTCAGTTGTATACAAAGTCACTGTAGGCTGCAAAGTAGCCTTCCAACTCACAACAGAACCACCCAAAGTGAAAACATAACTAGTCATTGATCTTCTACTGTCAACATCCCTAGCATAGGCAGAGTTAGAATAACCAGTCACTAAGTATTGCATCTCGTTCCTATAAACAAGTCCAACATCAGATGTACCTCTAAAGTAACAAAAAATCCTTTTCACTTCCTGTCAGTGTTCTTTACCAGATTGGCTTATATATCGATTGACAACACTAACAGCATGGGCGAGGTCAGGTCTAGTGCACATCATAACATACATTAAGCTACCAACTACACTAGCATAAGGAACGCGGGACATAAATTCCTTCTCAGCTTTAGATTGCGGTTAAATTTTGAGGATAACCAAATATTAGTAGCACTTGAGGTATCTATGGGCTTTGCGGTTGACATGCCAAATCTTGATAACATCTTCTGAATGTAACCCATTTGAGACAATAAGAGCTTATTCTTTTCTCTTTCCCTATAAATCACAATACCCAAGATTTTTTTAGCAGCACCCATATCTTTCATCTCAAACTCAGCACTTAACACTCAGCAGATCTTTCAACCTCTAAATATTAGATTTCAACTTTGCAGCTATGAGCATGTCATCTACATACAAAACTAGATAGATGATCGAACCATCTTTGTACTTGTTAGGATACATACAACAATCATTCAGACTTCTATTGTAGCCGAGCTCAATCATAAAGTTGTCAAACTTCTTGTACCATTGCCTTAAAGATTGCTTCAGTCCATACAAGGACTTTTTCAGCATGCAAACATAGTCTTATTTTCCAGGACACTGAAATCCCTCTGGTTGGGTCATATAAATCTCTTCATCCAACTCTCCGTGCAGAAAAGCTATCTTCACATCTAGTTACTCAAGTTTTAATTCTGATGTGCTATTATAGCTAGTAGCACCCTGATAGAAGTGTGCCTAACTACTGGTGAGAATATCTCATTATAGTCACACCCTTCTCTAAGTGAACCCTCTTGCAACTACACGAGCTTTATACTTTATCCCTTCTGTAGGCAACATTCCTTCATTTTTCTTGAAGACCCACTTGCAAGTCACAATCTTCCTTTCCTTTGGTCGTTTGACTAACTACCAGATGTGATTCTTATCTAGAGACTCCCTTTCATCACCCATTGTAGCAAGCCACTTCTCTGACTCATTACATGAAACGACTTCTTTATAGGTAGATGGTTCATAAGTATCCACCTCTTTAGCGACCTGCAGTACATAAGCAACCATATCCTCAAAACCATATCTGACTAAAGCTCGAAATCTAGTTCTTCTAACTTTATCAACAGCTATACTCAAATTTCTGATTTCCATACTAGAAGATTGTTCAGTGGTATCAGTTTCTATAGCAGTATCTGGCTAATGAAGCAAACCTGGCTTGTTTGACTCATCTGTAGCAGCATGTTGATCTAATTCTCTACCTTCGTGCTGTAATTCATCTATGTTAGAACTGAATTCCAGCTCCACCTGTTTATCAACACCACTAATTTTCCCAACAATTGTGGACTGCACAATGGAGTTACATATAGAGTTTTCATCAAATGTAACATTTCAACTAAGGTTAACTGTGTTCTCAGAAGGAGACCATATTCGGTATCCCTAAACTCCATTACCATAACCTTAAAAAACACCCTTCTTGACTCTAGGCTCTAACTTTTCCTCACTGACATGATAGTAAACATTACAGCCAAAAACTTTTAACGAAAAGTAATCTGCAAGCTTACTTGACCAAACCTCGTATGATGTCTTACAGTCAATACCTTTGTGAGGCACATGGTTTATCAGATACCACGCTTTATTCACTACTTCTGCCTAGAATCTTCTAGCTAATCCAACATTAGAGAGCATGCATCTTGCTCTCTCCAATAAAGCTCAGTTCATACGTTTCGCTACCCCATTCTGTTGAGGTGTGTCCCTAATAGTATGATGTTGAACAATCCCTTCATTTTTGCAGAATTCATTGAATTCAAAACTGCAAAATTCAAGGCCATTATCAGTTCGAAGTTTCTTGACCTTCTTCCCTCTTTGATTCTCCACCAGAACCTTCTACTGTCTGAAATTCTTGAAGGCTTCACTTTTCTGCTTCATCAAGAAAATCCAAGTCATTCTTGAAAAATCATCAATAATAGACAAAAAATACCTGCTACCTCACAATGATTCAACTCGAGAAGGACCCCAACAGTCAGCGTAGATAGAATCAAGTGTACCCTTAGTACAGTGGACTCCCTTTGGAAACTTGATGCGGCACTGTTTCCCAAATACACAGTGTTCACAAAACTCTAAGTCCTGCATTTTGTGTCCACATAGAAGACCTCTCTTTGACAGAATCTGCATTTCCCTTTCACTCATGTGACCAAGTCTCATGTGCCATAACTTAGTCATGTTCTCTTTCTGAACTGCAAATGATGCCACTGCAGCAAACCCAGTCAACGTTGAACTTGCCAAAAAATATAGATTTTCACGTTTTGTACCTTTCAGAACTACTATTGAATCTTTACAAACCTACATGACTCCACCTTCACCTTCGAAACTGAAACCTCTGTTGTCTAGTGTACTGAGAGATATCAAACTCTTGGTCATCGATGGAACATGCCTTACATCATTCAAAACGTAGAATAACTCATCGTGCATTCCTATCTTGATTGAGCCAATCCTAACTACTTTGCAGACTGAACTATTTGCCATTGATACATTACCACCATCAATCTGCTCATACGTTGAAAACCACTCCTTGTTCGGACACATGTGATACGAAGCATCTGAATCGAGGACCCACACACCTTTCGAAAAAGTGTGATCTTTTGCAACTAGGGCTAGATCTTCCTCTAAGTTGCCACTGATCTCTGCTACAACTGCTGAACCTTCCTTTTTATCAGGTTGGTAACTGTTACTACGAGGAAAATCCCGCTTCCAATGTTCTTTTTTCTTGCAGTAAGTGCAAATGTTGTTATCCCTGGAATTATACGTCTTTGAGCATTTGGAATTTGGGGTGGATTCCTTTGGCTTTTTCTTTCCCAGCTTCCCATGACCTTTACTTCCTGTTACACACAAACCAGACGCTCCACCTTCTGTTGTACCAGCGACCCTATGGCAGTCTTCTCTAGTAAGTAAAGTATTCTTTACTTCATGTAGAGACAAAGTATTCTTGCCTGAAATAAAGGAATCGACGAAATTCTCATACAGCGGTGACATCTATCTTAACTTCGATATTACGCAGATCCATTAATATCATATTTAAGATATCTAGATGATCTTTCAGAAGCATACCTTCAGACATACGGAGGCTGAATAATCGTTGCTTCAACAATAACTTCTTAGTCAAAGACTTCATCATACACGGACTCTCGAGCTTCAACCACAAACTAGCAGCCTTAACTTGGTCTACAACTTTAACGATGATATCATCGGTAGGACAAAGCATGATCGTCGAATGTGCCTGTTCTTCTAGGCTCATCAACTCCTCGTCTTTGTCCAAATCCGTATCCTTCCACTTGGCGGAAAGAGGCTTCCACAGACCCTGTTGTTTTAAAAGAGCTCGCATCTTAATCTGCCATAAACCAAAACTACTCCCCTCGGTAAATTTTTCGACTTTCACATTAACACTAGACATCTTCGAATCGATTGCTGAAAAACATTTGCGCAAAATTGAACCCTAGGCTCTGATACAAGATTGTTATGAAAACGACAATCAACAACCAATCGAAAATAAAGAAAATACGAGAGAGAAGAAGTGCTATGAAAATGGAAATCAACAAATGAATCGAAGATAAAGAAAACGTAAAAGACGAAAAAGAAACACCACAGAAATTTACGTGATTCACTAACATTGTGTTAACTAGTCCTCGGGCAGAGAGGAGATGAAGTTTTATTAAGGAATTGATCTTGATCAGCTAGACAGATTAAGTAATATTTGAAGGTAGGCTCATACGTAACTAAAGGGAGGATGGAATTCTCATGTTTCAAACAAATAAGGTGAGTCTATGGAGAGGGTTGGTGGTACTTTTATTCGAGGGGAGGATTATTTTGGATTTCCTTAGTTTGTATTGCTATATGTGACGTTGTATTATTTGTGGAGAAATAAATAATTATTCAATGAAGCCGGGCTTTAATTTAAGAGGTCATATTACAATGCAAACTAAAGAAAGATTTGCATACGAAGATTTTAAAGCATTCTACCAAAAAAAAAAAAAAAAAAAAAAAGACGACAGCCATCATAAATCTTCACGATCAATGATTGTTTTGAACAAAACATTAAACATTGTACTGTCCATCTTTGTACTGTGAAATAAACTTCTTCATTGTCTCACGAATCCTTTCGAAGTCACTCCCTCGTGATGCCATTCCTTCTCCAACCACCTATTTTTCCAATAGCCACAAATAGCATTAATGTTCTGCCTTATTATTAATGTTAATTACCATCATATTGTATTTTAAATTGGGAGAGATGAGAAGTTACAGGATAGTTAAATTAAGGTTACACTACGATTTTATTTTATTTTATTTTTTATTTTTAAATATTTGAAATCAACTATGAGTTTAGTTCTTATAATTTAAAAATAGTTAGAATTTAGTTTATTTGGTTTGATAAAATCCAAAAAATGATTATGGTGGTTTGTAAGTGTTGACAAGTTAAATAATTATTCATGTATAAATGAGATGATCTTTGTATTTTATTGATGGTGTGAATTAAATAGTTGGTTTGGATTAATTTTGAGTTGTTGATTTCAAAGAAATTGTCTTAATTTGCCAATACTTAAATGAACTCAGCATCACACACATGAAAGGTTTAATTTATTTTATTTTTTTGAAATCGACAAGAAAGGGTTTTAAACATAAGCTTTTAGAGAAATAAATGAAATACAAGCATGAAAACCAAAAGCTAACGAGCCCATTTGATATCCATTTTATTTTTCATATTTAATTTTTAAAAATGAAAAATACAGTTAAGGGACGACAAATCCAACCTGAACCTACGTTGATATGATATTGTCTACTTTGATCGTAAATCCTGATGGCTTTACTTTTGATTTCACCCAAAAGATCTCATACCAATGAAGATGTTTGTCTTTTCTTATAAACTCATTGTAACGGCCCAATTTTCCTTTCCGGTTCTCCAGATATGTTCTGTTGTATTTTCAGTTGTTCGGTTGGGCCGTTAGGGCAGTTTGGACCTCTAGGGTCTTTTTAGTAATTTTGCCTTCAGGGGTAGTCTCGTAATTAACCAGGGTTTCAAGGCCGTTCTGTTAATTGCCAAGTTTGGGTTCTTACTTCGGTTTCAAGTTTCCAGGGCTAGTGTTATTGTTTGAAAAGTTTGGAGCCTTTGTTGATTAAATGAGAAAAAGAAAGAAAAATGGTGACTTCGCCAGGACTCGAAGCCTGTTGGTTAGAGTTTGGAAGGTTTGTTTAAAAGAAGAGAAAATAAGAGAAAAAGGTGTCCTCGCTGGGATTCGAAGACGGGTGGCCAGGAACATGCGTCACAATCTTATTATTTTCCCCTCTTTTGGCCGAGACCTAAAACTAGCCGCACGCATCTTCTCCCTTTTTACTATTCTCTTCTTCTCCACCTTCTCCCTTTGCCGATTCCACCATAGCTAACCTCCATTTCCCAGCTCTTTTCTCCAATCGCCAAGCAAGCCTTTGTTCTTTTCTTGCCGAGAACAAACCCTAATCCCCTTCTTCTCCTTTAGCCGAGACATCCACCATACCTTGTTGTTTTGCTGCAAACCCTCACCTTGCCGAGAGGTCTTCTTCTTTCTCAACTCCATTGCCGAAATCCCTTTGCCACATCTTCTTAGCCGAGAGAG
>JBBMKA010076493.1:0-14982 GCA_037833695.1 Sechiopsis laciniata | reverse complement strand
GGTTATTTGAATTTGTCTTTAGGTAGTTAGGTTGTTGAGCTTTTTAAGGAGCCTTTTTTTGCCTCCTGATGTGTATTAAATGAACCTTTGAGGAGAAATAAAATAACAAAGAAAGACAGAGTTTCATCAGATATTAAATACTTTTATATAAAAATAGATATTAAAATAAACATGTTGGAAGATCTAGTAAGAAAATGATTATCTTGCTTAAGAGTTAATACTCAATGTTAAAAATGTCATATAAACAACTAAAAAAAGTCGCATTAGTTCAATAAAAACTTTTCAATATTTTTTTAACGAAAGAGTGGAAAGTGCATAATTTTTGTGTTACCTCTTGATTCATGAACGATGAAAAAGCCTTTTAAATCTCATAATGAAAAAGCCTTTTAAATCTCATAATCCTTACTCAATCGATAATGTTTTTTCTTGAAAAAAAGAAGAATAAACATAATTTGTGATTATGAGATTTATTTGAGAGATTGACAAAATTACTTTGTAAATTAAAATATTATGGATAAGGTATAGGTTTTCATCATGTCCAATATATATATATATATCTATATATATATACATATACATATACATATTGATACCTTTGATTGTCTGGGCTAGCTTGCCCACACCTCGACTATTCACAGGACATACCACCTGATTCTACAATATTTGTGTTGTATTTTAATATGAGAAGAGAATCACATAATTTCATTAATTAGAGAGACTACATATATATATTTGTTCAAGGAAACCCTAGCTTGGAATGGGAAAAGACTATAAGGGACAACACTTAAAACTAACTATTAAATAACTTCTAACAATTTGGATGTCAAGGAAACTCGTAGGAAATTAATTCCTAGGTAAGTGGTCATCATGGATTGAACTCACAACTTTTTGATTTCTTATTGTTTTTTTCACCACTAGGCTACCCATGTTGGTTTTAAATTTTAAAATTAACAAAATTTACTTTGTAAATTGAGAGATATGAACAAGAGTCTTCTAGAAAACTAGTCTATTTTGAATTTTATAAAGTCGGGAGTCCATGGCTATTTGAATTTGAGTATCTGGGAAAAAACAGAATATTTGATGCTATCAAGTAATCCTATAATAGGAAAGCCATATATCTTGAAATTAATTCATCAAGTAAAAAAAGTTTATCTAACCCTGTGTTATAATAATTGTCGATTTTGAAATACAGATATGTTTTATTGTATTGATCGATAATAGAATGGTTGCAATGTTCCTTCTTAAATAGGGAAAGCCTATTTTCTAATGAAAGAAATTTACAATATAAGGAAATTGTACAATAAGGAAAAACTATGTATGGAATAAATACAAAAGGAAAGATTCAAATAATTCAACAATAATTTGCACCTCAAACACCGTTTATCACAACCTATTTATATAAGGAAATTGTACAATAAGGAAAAACTATGTATGGAATAAATACATAAGGAAAGATTCAAATAATTCAACAATAACTTGCACCTCAAACACCGTTTATCACAACCTATGTTATAATAACTTGCCCACAAAATGCTGTTTCGAATAACCCATCGTTTATAATTGTTGAATTGTGTTAAACCACCAATCAATCCAAAAGCCTAAGCTTATGGATTAGGGTAAATTTAATTATATCAACCAACACTCCCCCTCACTTGTGGGATTTGAAATTTGAGAAATGCCCTACGAGTGGAATTTAATTTTAACTGGGGAGGAAACGACTTGGCAAGGATTCGAACTCATGACCTCCTGCTCTAATACCATGTTGAATTGTGTTAAATCACCAATCAAAATCCAAAAGCCTAAGCTTATGGATTGGGGTAAATTTAATGAAATCAATCAACAATAATATTCCAACCGGTGCCCCAAATGCATCTGAAGGTGTTGAGCTTGCACTGTAGGGCTTCTTGATTAATTGTGAAAAGATAATTTTACTAACCCTGAAGTTCCTAAGGATGGCACGGTGGTCGAAGGCTTGGGCTTTGAAGGTGTGCTCTCCTCAAGGTCTCAAGTTCGAGACTCACGTGTGACATTAATCTGTTGACACCTCCAATATCTCTATTCCTTTGATGTTTCCCGGTGCCTGGCCTTATCTCGGTTTCTAAAATTTTTTTACTAACCCTAAACACAAAAATTCTTTCTTTTGGGATATTTTTTGTTTTTTTAATATTAATTTTAAATAATAACTTTAAATAACCCACAACCTTACTTGAACAGGTACTATCGTCTCATGGAGTTCTAAAAAAAATTAGATTAACCAACCCTTTGGTTATTTATTTATTTATTTTTAAATATTTCCATTTAATCTATCTTGAATGTTCCTCACAACAAAGTCCAGACTTTTTTTTGCACAATGTGCCTAAGCTCTAGGATTAGGAGGCTATTGTGCCTTAGTGTGCATTAATCTTCTATAAACACTAGTCCTTCGTACTTACAACACATGGATCCCTTTCTAATTTACCATATTTGATTTTTCACTCTTTTAATGCAGATGGCTGAATATCGGATATCTATATACGGTAGGAAGCAAAGTGAATGGGATAACCTTGCCAGTTGGATAATTAATAATGATTTGTACAGTGAGAATGTTGTGTGGTTGATCCAGGTAATACGGCCTTCAAAAGCACAAGAGCGGTCCTTTTGGCTTATCATATATGCTTTGCTTGTTTGTTTGGTTCTGGTGTACTGGGTTTGATTTTTTTTTATTTAACTGAGGTTGTATTATTTTTGAAAAAATTGCACTAAATTTATTTCATGGGTTTTATCTTATGCTTTTTCGTGAAAATTAGAGTTTGTGGTTAATAATTTTTATGCTTCACTAAGGTTGTAAATTTTCGTCATTGGCATCCTATGGATTTGACCGATCTTTTAGTTTGTTAGCAAGTTTACAGATTGTGTACTAAATCTTGCACTCTTATTTACTTGTACATATGAACAAGGGGGACACAGATGTAACTTTCTTTTCAGTAATTTGTTTTACTTGTGTTATCCGAGGATCTAAATTTAGGTGTTGTCTCTACACAGATATAACTTTCTTTTCAGTAATTTGTTTTACTTGTGTTATCCGAGGATCTAAATTTAGGTGTTGTTTATTTCTCTCTTATTTTGTGATGGTTTGTGTTTCAGTTGCCACGACTTTATAATGTGTATAAGGAAATGGGGATTGTAACTTCGTTTCAAAACATTCTTGACAACATCTTCATTCCGTTATTTGAGGTTACTGTGGATCCAAATTCACATCCGCAGTTGCATGTTTTCTTGAAACAGGTTTGTTATCTCCCAACAAAATCTTCAATTTATCTTACCATAACTTATCTTTTTAGAATACTTACAACTACAAGAGCTTATCAGTCTGTTTAAATGAAGTAGCATCAATATATGATTTTGGTATGGCTGTATCTGAAACTATTGTTAATAGAATTGTGTTCTCATTTATTCTGCATTGTAACTTATGCTGTCTGCTATGTTTTATTTATTTATTTATCTTTTAAAGGAAGCAAGTTATTTTACACCATAAATTTGTTGACTTTAACGTAGGGGCAAAAATTTTAAATTTTGTTCTCTTTAATGAACTTTTCAGGTTGTTGGTTTAGATTTGGTTGATGATGAAAGCAAGCCAGAAAGACGCCCTACCAAGCACATGCCAACGCCTTCTCAGTGGACCAACGTTTTTAATCCCGCATTCTCATACTATGTCTATTATTGCTATGCCAATCTTTACACACTAAACAAGGTTAATGACGTGAAATGATCTTGAGCTCTTTACCTCGTGTCATATCTTGTCTCAAATTCTAAAGAACATGGAAGTCCATTACTTAAATACAGTATAAATAAATAGCCTGTTTTAGATTTTGGTACTGGGTTTTCAACATTAGATGAATCTATTTTCTTATATTTTGCTCAAATTCTAAACTACATGGCAGTCCATAAATAGCTTGTTTTAAAATTTTGTACTTGATTTTCAACTTTAGACGAGACTTTTAAATATCGGCATAATATAAGTTATTCTTATGGGTGGTGTTAGATGTTTTATTTGTATTCCTTGCCCTTTTTGGGCTTTCTCAATGTTTCTTGTATTCATATCATGGCCGATGCTTTGGTCTGTGCTTTCACCGTGTTTAATTATTTAAGGGTTATAACCTTTCAATTTTTCTTTCCAGCTTCGTGAATCAAAGGGCATGACCACTATAAATCTTCGTCCACATTCTGGGGAGGTACATTAGATTTTTTTTTTTTTTTTCTTTTGAGTTTTAAATTAGAATTTTATTAAAATTCAATGCAATGCGATATATTTTTTACGTGTTCAACTCATGCATTGAATCCTATTTAGGCGGGTGATATTGACCACCTTGCTGCAACTTTCCTAACTGCCCATAGCATTGCACATGGAATCAATTTGAGAAAGTCTCCAGTGCTTCAGTATTTATATTATCTAGCCCAGGTAATTAGGCAGATGAAAATATCTTCCCATTAAAAGTAACATAATTTCCTTTCGTTACTGTCTCTTATTTTTGACACAACATGTGCGTAAACAGGTTGGTCTGGCCATGTCTCCGCTGAGCAATAACTCCCTGTTTTTGGACTATCACCGGAATCCGTTTCCCATGTTCTTTTCTCGTGGTCTAAACGTCTCTCTCTCCACCGATGATCCTCTTCAAATCCACTTAACAAAAGAACCTCTGGTGGAAGAATATAGCATAGCTGCTTCAGTGAGTTTATCTTTCTTCTGACCTTACCCCCCTCAACTTTCTTTTGAGTATTGAAATGTAAGGTTTTTTTTTAGTTTGAACAACTCGTGTGGATTTTGGAGATTTGAATCTCTGTTGAATTAGTTAGAAAGTTGTTTAGATTACGTGGGATTGTTTGGTAAAAATAAATATTATAAGAGTATTTTATTTTTAGGGAAGGTAGATAACTAACCATAGATTTAATTTTATCTGATAATCTAAAAAACACTTCCATCCTTTCTCATTCATTCGTGAAAATGAATAAACAAGTTTACTCTCCTCTCTTTGTGCTTGTGTTTATTTCTCTGGTATCTCTTCTCTCAGCATTTATGATATTTGACATCAGAATGGTTAAGATTTAAACAACCATGATGATTGACGTGCGCAAGGATGGGAATCCTGCGGGAACGAATAAAGATCTTGGATCGTTTCCTTATAAGCACAACCACAATACCTCAAACTGGGCTTTCTTCAGTCTCTGATAATGTGATATAAGAGGGACTAAGGAGTATTTGAGATATTTCAGTATTAAAGTTTTTGAAACAAGAGGCAAACATTTCATTGAGAATCTGAAAAGAAAGAGAAAGGATAGGTAATTACAAAAAAAAATACAAAACATAATTAAAAGCATATCAAAACTGTCCAAAATAACAGCAGAGCAGATACAGCGAGGTAAAAAACTGAAAAGAAAACCGAAAGAACTGCCCAGCTTGGAAGAAAGACTTGAAGGAGATGAACATTAAAATCTTGAAAAGAGAGCACCACAAGGAAGCCTGGAAACTTGCAAAAGCTAAAAAGCCAAGGATTAATAGACTTCTGACACATGCTTTGAATTCTTGCCCACCAAAGTTCATGCGACAAACATTTTAAGCACAATGAATCAAAGTAAAATCACTTTCTAGGATCAAAAGAGGCCCCAAGCAGGAAGCTGAAAACAAATGTGTCTTCTACAACCTCTCGAATAGGATTAGCCTTAACCAACAACTCTAAAAACTCCCCAAAGACTAAATCAGATATCAAACAAATGAAGCTTTTGTAGAATCCTGGAAGATAGCAAAAACTGGGCAATGGAGTAACAAGAGACTCATCACCGTTTAGATGGAATGTCCTTCAATTGAAATCCACCTGCTTCAATAATCGGGGTAAATTTGGATGGAATGTTTAATGAGGCCGAAAGCTTATATCCAAATGAACTGATTGAGGAGCATTTGCATCTAAATCATAAAGGCTTGTTTGGGAGATGAAATCATCAGTTTCATAAGAGCATCCTGCTTCAAGTAAATTTTGGATTCCTCACTGCTTACACTTCTGATTCATTGTCTGAATCCCCAAATTGTTGGATGTTTGAAGATTCGGCTTGATCCTTCTGATTAATAATCTGTTAGGTATCTATCCTCAAAACCTGCAGAGAGCGCAAACACCAGATACCAACAAGGAAATACTACTGATAATATTGATAAATCACCTCAAAACAGAGTATAATCCAGAGAGTTACAACGACAACAACACTAAGAACATAAACAACAAAAATAACAAGATAATAAGATAGAACGATAGACTCCCAGTGAATTCAAGAGCATCGGTTCTCTCCTCCCTGCTTCTACTCTCTAGACTTTTCCTGCCTTGCCCAACAAGCCTACATTCTTTAAATACCCTTTCACGATAAGGACCAAAACGAACCGCACTAGCCCTTAACGGTCTGCTCCTGTTCAAATACATCTTTACCCCTCCTGGCATACGTCAGCAACTTTGGTGGATTTCTATTTTTCTCTTCCTTCGCAATCTTGGGCCTTTTAGCATATGTGTGTATGATTGGGGGTCTAACAGGAGGATTTTTCAAGACAAATGTTCATCATTTGACTATTTTTTGGACACCATTACTTTTCATGTCATATCTTGGTGTAAACTTAATCCAGTATTTAATTCTTATACTTTTGAAACACTACTTAATTATTGGAGATCGCTTATTTGATCTCTAATAATATATATAGGCCTATATTGTAATTTCATGCATCAATGAAATTGTTTCTTATCCCCCCAAAAAAAAAAACATTACGCGCCGGGGTGAGATACACCTTGTCCTCAAGGTGGAAATCGGGGAACTGCTGCTTCATGTAGTTCACTTCTCCCATGTGGCTTCGCTCATTCCCATATCCTTATTCCAGCGTAACTCGAGGACTTCCTCAGGGGATGCTACCCATTAAAAATCTTCTAATATGATTGTAGGGCTTTGTTGCACCTGATATTTTGTGCCCACACATTTCTTACGTTGTGAAGCATGAAACACATCGTGAATCGATGAATTGGGCGTTAAAGCTAAGCGATAAGCAACGTTGCCAATGCATTAAGTAATTCGGTAGGGGCCAAAAAATTTTGGAGCTAATTTCTCACAACGATGTTGTGTGAGGGAACGTTGTCTGTACGGTCTCAATTTCAGATACACCACCTCCCCTTCGGTGTAAGCTATTTCTCGTCGATTTTGATCCGCATAACATTTCATTCGTTCCTGAGCCAACTGTAAACGCTCCTTAAGAGCTGCTAAAGTCAAATCCCTCTCTGTCAATTGACGTTCCACTGCATCGTTTGAAGTGTTATTTTCTCCATATGAGATAATCGGAGGATGGGGTCTTCCATAAACTGCTTGGAATGGTGTGGTATTAATAGATATATGGTAGTTGGTGTTGTACCAATACTCTGCCCATGCCATCCACTTGTTCCACTGCTTTGGGTGCTTGCTACAAATTCATCTCAAATAAACCTTAAGGCAATTGTTAACGCGCTCGGTTTGTCCATTCGTTTGGGGATGAAACGCAGTGCTTCTTTTTAATCGCGTGCCCCGACTCTTAAATAATTCAGTCAAAAAATGACTAATAAAAATTTTATCCCAATCCGAAACAATTGTCCTTGGGAATCCATGTAATCTAACCACCTCTTGGATGAAAATTGCCGCCACTTCTTTAGTAGTATACGGGTGACTCAAGGAAATGAAATGAGCATACTTACTGAGCCTATGCACCACCACCAGAATGGAATTCTTCCTGTGGGATTTGGGTAGTCCTATAAAATCTATTGATATGTCTTCCCAGATTCGGTCATGTATTTCCAAAGGTTGCAATAACCCAGCAGGAGTGCGGGCTTCGGTTTTGTTTCTTTGGCAGACTTCGCACTCAGCAGCATATTTCTGTACATCCGCCTTCATGCCTTTCCAAAACAATTCTCCCGTCAAGTGCTTATAGGTTCTAAGAAAACTCGAATGGCCTCCCAAAACTGAGTCATGGTATGTGTGCAAAATCATGGGAATCAGAGGGGATGTAGCTGTCACCACCATTCTACCCACCATTCTACCCTTGTACAACAGTTTATCATGGCGAAGTTGAAATTTTGGATGGCTAGATGGATCTATTTTGATGGCTTCAATAATGGTTCTTAACTCCTCATCATGCTGAACCTCTTTGTCAATTTGATTCACATCAATTAAGTTCGGCACTGATAAAGTTGCTAATTCGGTCATTTGAGGGATCCGAGATAAGGCATCTGCGGGTTTATTTTCCAGCCCTAGATTGTATTTGATGTCAAAGTCATAACCCAACAGTTTGGTTACCCATCGTTGAAACTCAGGTTGAATCTCCGTTTGTTCCGTGAGGTAGCGAAGTGCCCGTTGGCAATGTTTTAAAGGGCTTGAGGCGTTTTGTCCAAAAGAGGCGAGGCATAAGCCTCATTTTTTATTAAAAAATATATATATAAATCATAAATAAAATCTTTGGTATTCATTATAACAATGTACTCCTTAAAACTATACAAAATACCCAAAATAGATAACATTATAAAAAAATCTCAATAGTCCATCAAGATTGTGTTTATGATATCTAAAGATCATAAAAGATATCATTATCACCATCATTAATTGGATCGTCTATGGAGTCATTAACATTTTAATGTGTTGTATCAAGATGATCTTTCATTCTTTTAATGTCCCCGTTTGATAACTTTGTTACATATAAATGTAACTTTTCCTATTCTCAATTCTTCAACTTCAGTACCATATTTCATATTGACATGTTGGATCTTTCCTAGCACCTTTATTTGTTTTCCCATTATTTTGAAAGGATAAAAAGTTAAAACTACTACACATTTGTTTTAAAAGGAATTAGAAAATCAAAGAAAAAACAAAGCACAAAAATAAACAATAACCTATGGTTCTATTTAAATGAAATACTAAATATTTTATTCTGTTTCACTAAGAATAAAAACTATATAAATGAAAACAGAAAATATAAAAAAGTAATTCATAATAATAATAATAATAATATATAATATAATAATAAGAAAAATAAAGAAAATAAATAAAAATAATGGGTTTAAAAAAATAATAAATGAAACGAAAAGTATATAAATATCCCCTTGGTAAAAAAAAAGAAAGCAAATCTAAATCAAGACAAAGAAAAATACTAGAACATCTATCTTAACAAATAAAATAATTGAGTTTTAAAAAAGACAAAAATGATTTAAAAAAAAAGGAAAACACAAAACCCACTTTATAAGTTAAACGGTGAAAAAAAACGTAAAAAGTAATTTTAAAAAAAGAACGGAAAGTTGAACTCACCTTTCAACTTGAAAGGGTGAAGAGAAAACTTAAAAATGAACAGATGAACAGTAAAAGAAATTTAAAAAACCAAACCGACCTTGCTGTCGAAGGAAAATTGAAAAGTTTTAAAACTAAGCTCACCTTGCTGTCGAAGGAAAATTGAAGATGAGGGAAATGAGATGATAAAGATGAATTTCAACAATGACTTTTTGTTTTTAAAGTCAACAATGTATAACTTTTAAATGGTTTTGGGCCCCACAGTAATCCCAAGTTTCTCAGATTTTACATTTACTTTTAAAAATGACAGCCCACTTGCAAAACAAAAGGAAATTAACTAAAAGCGTACGCCTCTGGCCTCTAAACTTTTCGCCTCGAGGCGTATGCCTTTCTTCAAAGAGGCGGATGCCTCATTCTACGCCTCGAGGCTTTTTCTTGCCGCCCCACCTCAAATGATTTTTGAAACATTGCCCATTGGTCTGTTCTAATGAGAAACTTCCTTCTCAGTAGGTAATGTCTCCACCTTTGCACTGCCAGGACTATAGCCATCAGTTCTCTTTCATAAATTGATTTGCTTTTAGCCACCTTCGACAACCGTTGCCTTTTGTTTTGCGACAAGACCACATCCAATCCAGTGCCCGATGCGTCAGTTTCAACGAAAAATGGAATGGCAAAATTGGGTAGAGCCAAGACTGGTAGCGTGACCATCACTTTCTTTAAGCCCTCAAAGGCCTTGCTAGTGTCCTCATTCCACTGGAATGCATCTTTCTTTAGAAGATCAGTCAAGGGTGCCGCTAGTGATCCATAATTTTCCACAAACCTCCGATAATAACCCGTTAACCCCAAGAACCCCCTCAACTCCCTGATGGTTTTCGGTGATGGCCACTGCAGCATGGCTCTAATCTTCCCCGGGTCTTCTTTGACTCCTTTAGCTGATACCCAATGCTTAAGATATTCACATCTGGGTTGTGCGAAAACATATTTTTTTGGATTGGCAAAAGGAGTCTTCTTTCAGGGTACTAAACACCGCCCACAGGTGTTGTTCATGTTTTTCCAAATCCAGACTATAGACTAATATGTCACAAAAAAAGACTAATACAAATTTACGTAAATAGTATCGAAAGACCTGATTCATTAAACTTTGGAATGTGGCCGGTGACTAAGAACTCATACTGACCTTGATGTGTATGAAAGGCTGTTAGCTCACATCTTCTTCTTTCAATCTGATCTGGTGATATCCAGATTTCAATCTAACTTCGTGTAGACTTTGGATCCGTGCAGCTCCTCGAGGAGTTCTTCGATCACTGGGATTACTTGTTCGGAATGGTTTCTCTGTTCAAAGTCCTGTAATCCATGCAAAACCTCCATCCCCCGTCCTTCTTCCAGACCAATAATACTGGACTCGAAAACGGGCTATGACATGGCCTTATTATTCCGGACTGCAGCATTTCTTCGATCATCTTCTCTATTTCAGATTTTTTAGCGTGTGCATACTTATACGGTCTTACTGCACTGTCACTTGCTCATCCTTCAAATTGATTTGGTGATCTATTACACGCTTGGGAGGTAGTCTTGGGGCTAGCTCAAAGATTGTTTGAAATTGCTCTAGGAGTTTGCGGGTACTTGGGAGCAGTTCCTCCACGGTACTCAACTTTTCCCCACACTCTTGTTCTTCTCGCAGCTGGTCTTGTACTTCACAAAGCTCAACATGGAGCAGTTTCTCCACGGTACTCAACTTTTCCCCACACTCTTGTTCTTCTCGCAGCTGGTCTTGTACTTCACAAAGCTCAACTAAGTACCTTTGATCACCATCGGACCAAGACTTGGATAGCATTTTTAGTGAAACTTTCGCTCGGGTGAGAGACGGATCCCCTTTCAAGGTGAACTTCATTGTGAGAGCCTTCCCATCGATGTGCATGAACCCTGTTTTGCGTAGCTACTGTATTCCCAAAATCAATCAACATTCCCTAAATTCAGAGGCAAGAAATCTTCACTGATTTTGAACTGTTGTAGTTCCAACTTGACTGCCTTGCAAATACCCTTCCCTCTAACAGCGGTCCCGGTACCCATCACCACTCCATAGTTTGTGGTTTCCGCGTAGTCAAATTTTAATCCTCAACCAGGTGCTGAGAAATAAAGTTGTGAGTTGCCCTACAATCAATGAGCACGATGACGTCTCTGCCTTCTATCGATCCCTTAAGCTTCATGGTTTCCAGAGTGGAAAACCCGATGACTGATCGAATGGCTAGTTCAACATTCTTTACGATTTCTTCCATACTCTCTTTTTCTATTTCGGTTTCAAAATCAGGCCCTTCTATTTCGACTCACCACATACAATAACTACCATAACTCTTAATTCTCGGCTTTCCCTGGATTTGCATTTATGACCAACAAAGAACTTCTCATTGCATTTAAAACAGAGTCCCTTCTCCCTCTTCATTTGATACTCTGCGTCAGGTAATCTTTTCGACGACGCCTCTCTTCGGATTTGGCCACCCTTTTCTAGAATGGTGATTGTTCGCAGAGGGAAGGCTTCTTCGACCTTTGGGCCCTGGTTTCGATACTGGTAACCTGTTTGAACAGGTCTGGTAATCCCGTTTGGGCCATTCTTCTAGGCCTTGGCATTATAGGTATGGTTACCCTTAGCGTCACTCCAATCCTGAATTAGCTGGGTCTGTTCAATAATTTCGTCCAACCCCTTCGATTTGCGACTGATAACGTCAACTCTCAGGTCGGCTGAAAGACTGTTGAGGACGCACTCTCCGGGACCTCTTCTTCTAGATGAGGCAATGGCGTCGATAATACTTCAAACTGGTGTCTGTACTCTTCTAGAGTTCCTTCCTATCTTATTGCGAGGAATCGGGCACATAACGTTCCTTCCTGCGTCGGTCGAAATTGAATGTATCTCTTCTTTAATTCCTTCCGTGTTCTAATTTCCCTACGGTTGTTGGCCCATCTAAACCAATCCACCGCCACTTTCTCAAAGCTTTATCACAACCACATTAACTGTTTCCTTTACCGAGAGTTGATGAAATTCCAAATATCGCTCTGCTCGAAAGAACCACAAATCCAACTCGGCACCAGAGAACACCGACATTTCCAGTTTCTTGAATGACCTCTTTTCTCTCACATTCTGTTCATTCTTATCTTCTGAAGGTTCCCCTTTTTCGGTTGAATTAAGGGCATCATCTCCTTCACTTACTTTCTGTTTTAACTTCTGGTTGGACCCTTCCGTCACCATCGATTCACTCTTGGATTTCCCATTCGCAAATTCCTCCAGCACTTGCCCCATCGCCTTCTGGTTCTCAACCATTCCAACCGTTAATTTTTCAATACTCTTCGTAATGCTCTTCAAGGTGTCCTTGACTTTTTCTACCTCCCTCTCCATTCCGTCGATCCTCTCTTCAATCTACTTCTGAGCCATGCTCCTTGTCTTCCCTGGATTGAAACGTGCTCTGATACCAATTTGTTAGGTATCTAGCCTCAAAACCTGTACAGAGCGAAAACACTAGATACCAACAAGGAAATACTACTGATAATATTGATAAATCACCACTAAACAAAGTAAAATCCAGAGAGTTACAATGACAACAACACTAAGAACATAAACAACAAAAATAAAAAGATAATTAGATAGAACGATAGACTCTCGGTGAATTCAAGAGCACCAGTTCTCTCCTCCCTGTTTCTACTCTCTAGACTTTTCCTGCCTTGCCCAACAAGCCTACATTCTTTAAATACCCTTTCACGACAAGGACCAAAACGAACTGCACTAGCCCTTAACGACATTCATTTTCTTTTAGTCAAATTAATCACTTTGACTGATTGTTTTTACTCAGATATCCGAAGTTTAGTCCTTCTCTTGACCCCTCCTGGCATACGTCAGCAACTATGGTGTTTTTCTATTTTCCTCTTCCTTTGCAATCCTGGGCCTTCTAGCATATGTGTTTATGATTAGGGGTCTAACATAATCACTCCCTTAATCATAGATGACCTTGAACTTAGTTTAGGAAATTTAGACTGAGGTAAGGGAGTGGGGAACATGGCAAGCCACGATAGGAAACTCTTCATGAGGGGGTGAGGAAGTGATAGCCTTTGAAACATGAGTCTCAAGGCAATTGGGATTTAGTAGTTGCCGACTTCAAATCAAGGAGTTGACTTGAAATCAAGGATTTAATAGTTGCCGACTTTGAAATCAAGGAGTCTCAAGGGAATTGAGAAAGAAAATGTCTTCTTCTTCTTTCCGACCTTTTCTTTCAGTTCTTTTTCCTGGTTTTTTTTTTCTAGAAGATTTCTTCTGTTTTGAAGTATCATCTTCCTCGCCTGCGAGTCTGCGACTCTGCAAAATCTCGTTTTGAATCGTTCTTGTTCCGTTTTGTTTTGAAACGATCTTTTGATTTGAAGTATCATTTTCCTCGCCTGCGAGTCTGCGACTCTGCAAAATCCTGTTTTGAATCGTTCTTGTTCCGTTTCGTTTTGAAACGTACGTTTCAAAACGCGAAACGAACGTTTTTTACAACCATGGTTAGTCCCCAATCCCTTATAAATAGTAGCTCTCTTATGTATTTATGGAACATTTGATTCATGGATAATGATCCTTTGTGAGTAATTTTTTGAGAATTATTCTTCAACTAGTTCTAGGCTACATCATAAAACTTCAATCCAAATTACCTCACCAAATTTCAACATAAGAAATTTCCTCTAATGATCTCGATCAACCTTGTTATGTGTGGTTGGAGTTGTCTAGGTTACATCAATGATACAACTGCAAAACATGATGAAGTTGAACCGTCTTCTCCCATGTTGGATGCTTAGAACTCTATGGTCATGGCCTGACTCATCAACTTGACAGAGGAAGAAATTAAATAATTATTTCTTTACTATTTTACTGCATAGGAAATTTGGAATTCCCTTATTAGGATCTTCTCAGATTTGAGTGACGTGGCCGAATTATTTGAATTACCCAATATGGCTCGGTTTCTTCGACAAGGTGACTATGAATGTGACTCAATACTACAACTCATTACATTGCTTGTGGGCTAAATTGATCCCACTTTTCCTCAATCTTGAATGGGAGAATCTGCAAGAGTCAGAAGGGTTTTGCAAATATATCGAAATGAGAGAATTTATGATTTTTTTGCAAAGCCTTGTCCAGAATCAGATGATGTGCATGACCGATAGGGTTGGGTCTTAGTAGACATAAGAATAATATAAGGGTATGTTAGCAATTACTTGGGGAGTAAGTTAGGGTATTTTATTATAAATAGAGAGGTTAGGGTAGGGTTTAGGCATCCAATTATTGAGTGATTATCTTGTAGGGTTCATAAAGAGTATTCTCTTGAGAGGGGAGGTCTTGGTTTATCTTATATTCTTTTACCTTTTTATATAATCTAGATCCTGGATCATATCAATTGGTATCAGAGTCGTTCGATCAGTCGTTGGCCAAAGATATGGATTATGAAGATGTGCGAGAACATCTTATGAGATTGATGGATTCTTGTAAAGCAAATATGAAAGAGATCATCAGAGAAGATGTAGCTTCAATAAAAGAAGATTGCAGAAAATGGAATGAGAGTTTCAACGACCTAAAAATATGTTTTAAAGAGTTGAAAGAGGAGATTATATTGGAAGAAAAAGTGACGGCTAGGGTTTTGAAGTTGCCGCTGCCACCACCAC
>JBBMKA010076472.1:0-14988 GCA_037833695.1 Sechiopsis laciniata | reverse complement strand
TCTTCTTCTTCATTTCATTATTATTCTCAATCTCTTTTAGCTGCGACTCTGCTCTATTCGTGTCAACAATCTTAACACATATGTGATCGTATAATATTTTGATGTCAAAAAGGTTTATAAGAAATTAATTCTTATATAAGTAATTACAATGGTTTGAGCTCAAGATTTTCTTGCTACTAGACCACTCTAAAATAGTTAATAATTTTCGTGATCACTATTGATAATTTGGTCCTCGTTCCATCTTTTTATTGTTGAACTCTCTCGTCAATGATTGGTTCTTCGCACTTTCTATTCACATTTAAAGCCTTCCTCGCAACCTTTTTGTGACCGTGTAAGTCAAATAATCCGATACACAAAATGCATAAACATGTTGAAGCATCGCTAACAATGCTTGAATATGCTATTCTCAGCTGGCCCCCCATCCGCTCTTCTATCGAACATCATTTTTCTCATCACATTTACCTGAATAATATTGTGTTATGCTGCTCACACATTCACCACTCCCCCACCTCTCCCCTCGTCGTCGTCATTTTTAAGTTAAATGTATAATGTAGGAGATTGTCAGCTTCTTCGGTTCATTTCGTCTTCTCATCTTATTCCATTGTTGTAATAACCCAAGTTTTCCGCTTTGTCCCAAGAGGGGTAATGTCGTGTTTTGTTCCAAAAAGGGTAATTTGGCAATTTAAGAACTAGTGGAAATTTTGTAATTAAATTGATCTTGCCTTAGTATTAAATGCTCACTTTGTCTCTTATTTCTGTAGGTTTTTCATTCAACGCACTTTTCGCCTCCCCTCATTCTTCTTCATTTCTATTAAGACTCATGTCAAACCTCTCACAATCTCAACCACAGCTCGAAAATTGAAGCCCCTGAAATTGGCATTGAAAATCGAGCCGAGAAGATGCCTTTAGGCTTCTAGTCACATTCTGTCCACCCGCGTCTTCACATCGTCTGCCGTTGTCTCTCTGTTGAAGCCGTTCGCTGATAAGACATCTTCAAGGTGCCTCCGAACCTCTTTCCCGAGCCTCAGCGCCGCCAGACGTCTCGCCCAGAGCTGCACGATCAATTCCCGAACCATAGGTCTGATTTATCAGATCCAACAAACTAACATCCGAGTTTGTCGTCAAACCCCTATACCTGCGAGTCGCTGCTTTCTTTGTTGAACCCCTACAAATTTCGTTGGTTGTATTTTACCTTTGCCTTAAATTTAGAAATATGGTAAAGAAACAATGATAAAACAAATGAACTTTTTTTTTTTTTAGTTCCAAAAGAGTTTTTCTAACAAAACCAAAAAAAAATAAATCAAATTTTTAGGTTGGTGACTTGATGGTTTCATTGTTTGGTGAAAATCAAGTTCAACATGCCAAGGTCACGAATTCCATCCTGAAAAAATATGTATTTAACTCTCATTTATTTGAGAACAGTAGTCCCATCTATGTAGAGTTTGTAGTCCTCCTCTACCAATTTTTTTTTTTTTTTAAAAGTCAAATCACTTTCATTGACAAGGTGAACGAATGAACCTTCGAAACCAAATCACTTTCATATTATGATACATTATTTTTAAAGAATTGACAAAAAAAAATTGGACATCGAATCGTATCCAAAACCAAACCGAACCAATTGAAAATCGAGCCAATGGTTCTATACTTTATTGGACATTGGATCGGATCAATTTTTAAAAAACTGAAGATATTGATTTGATTTTCAATTTGGTAAAAAACGGACAAAAACCAGACCGAAATCACCCCTAGTTCGTGACACTATTGGACTTGCACAGACATTAAAAAACTATTCCTTATTGATAAGTTTTTTTTTTTTTTTTAACCTTTGAAAAGGGAAAATTCCACAAACCACTTATAAACTATGGTATTTGTAACAATTACACTCTTAAACTTTTAATTTGATCAATTACCATCTTTCAAATTTCATAAGTGTTGCAATTAACTCCACATATCCATTTTAAGAAAGATGTGAAAGGGCAAAATTAGCGTCAAATATCAATTGAAATTTATCATGTAATAGTTGGTTGTGAGTGATATAATTTTTCAACTATATTGGTAGTGAGAATGAAGAAGATAGAAGAAGTGAGAAAAAAAATGGAGAGATTTATGAAAGTTGATGAAGAAAAAAGAGGAAGAAATTAATGCAGAGATTGAAGAAGATGAGAAGTAAATTTTTTTGGTAAGACGATTTTAACCTTCTCTGTTAGTCAAATTTAAGTTAAGAAGTTGATTGCAACACTTTAAGAATGTAATTGATCAAATTAAAATTTTAGGGGTATAATTATTACTAACCACATACTTTAGGAGTAATTTATACAATTTTTCCTTAAAAAATATATATCTAGGCCCACTTTTATATACTCTTCTATCGTGTTTTTTTTTTTTTTTGATAACTAAATTCTAACGTGTGTTGCACTTGACAATTTAATAAACAAATTAAATATATTCACGTGCTGTTGATAAATTTTAAAATTAATTATGGCATATGCAAAATTTCATAATATTTGTCATTATTATTGTTAAAGAACGTTTTTTCAACCACTAATTTTAAATTAAATAAACTTTTCAACCAAAAAGGATACTTATTAACTTAAAGAAACAAAAAATAAAATAAAAAATAATAAGATAAAGCAACAGTAAATAGTTAAAAAAATCTTCTAAAAGAAATAATAAATTTTGAGAATATTTATCAATATTGTTATAAAATTCATTGTAAGGACCTGACCCAAACTAAGGTTTAAACCTAAGCCCTTAACTTTAAATACACGAAAAGAGTGTTCAACATCCACGACATGTAATTAAAAACCAATTCCCGTTTAAAACAACGGTAAAGAACAAGTTTATAAAACAGTAAAACCGGTAAAGAATCATAAGGTACCCAAAGTTCAAACATAAAACCTTGATCAAACGTGTACAACTTATTGATAACTCTCAAATAGAGAACATTTAGGTTATTATAGTTTGCATTATTCTGAGGATTAAAGGAAATAAACGGGCGATAATAGTAAATTGCGAGTAAAAACCAATGGAAGTTGCATGCATTCATAATTTAGCATCACAAGCACAATTTAGCAGTTTAAGTACAAATATTGAATAGATTGTGCAAAAACATTATGCAATGCAGGAATACACAGAACATTTATGCGGGAAGACTGTAAGAACCCGACTCTAAAACAGTCCTAAACTCGGTTCTTACTCAGCATGCATGGTTCAAATACATTCAACTATAAACTTTAAAACAAAACCAATAAAACAAATGCTTGTTTTGTCCATTCAGAAACAGTTCATCAAATCATTTCATAAAATAAAAATAAAGTTGAGTCTCTGGCCAGAGATTATTAAAAACAACTCAAAACATGAAATCCATCATTATCAAAACTTGTCCTGCACGCTGAATTAAGACAACATATAAAATGAAGAACAGCGGATGCCCATGATCATGCAGCTCCTCCTCTAGCCATCCTGGTGCTGTCCCAAGTTACCTGGTGGAAAACCACATAAATAAGGGTGAGTACAAAGGCACTCAGTAAGAATCCCCAGCCGGGGTAAAGTACGCAAGTCACATCATCTAGCATCCTAGCATACAAGCAAGTCAAACAAACAAACAGGCAAACTTGCAACAAGTCCAACAACAAAAATATTCCCAAACCTCGAGAGTCTCTAACTCTCGGCTAAGGGATCAACCACGGATCTCAGAATGAGTTATCAACATAACTCCAGAACCTCGAGAGTCTCTAACTCTCAGCTAAGGTGAGCTCTCTATGCTGATCCTGGACACTTGGGAGAGTACCTAAGTGTCTGGCTCTAAACCGAACAGAAAGGTGTACTAATACACTAGCACGAGGGAGCTCTCCTCCCGGCATCTTATGCACATACACGCAAACCGCATGCTGCTGCAAACTGGATAGATGTAGGCCTGCACAAACTATGTCAGTCCAGGTACGCATGCCTAAGACTCGGAACAGCAAGGCTGGCACGGGAGTGAGACTGGGCTGCGCTGTGCGACACGACGAAGCGGGGCTGCGGCTGGTTCGCCCAGGCGAACGACAGGGCAGCGAAGGCTATGCGAGTGTGGGCTACTCGGTGCGGCACGGCGAGACTGCACCGGACTATGCTGCAGGACGGGCTGCGATGGCGAGGCTGCGCCGCAGAGAGCATGGGCAAGCGGTTTGGTGTAGCGAGGAGGCTGTGCAGTTCGCAGTACGGCTAGGCAGCGATCGGATGAGCGGCTGGGCAGCGATCGGATGAGCGACTAGGCAGCGGTGCTTGCGTGCGGAGGCGATGCGGGCGAGGACTCAACAATGCGAGACGATTACTTTGGACGGATCAGCAGGGCTGTGCGGCTCGGTGTGAGCGGAATGACGAGGATTGGTGATCGATGATGGTACATGGGGTGGCTACTCGGTGATCTGCTATAAAGGTGAAGGGAAGGAGAAGAGGAAAAACGATGGAGAGGAACAAGAAGGCTCTAGCTTTTTGTATTTGAACGATACCCCAAAAACTCCCTTTTTCTCTTATTTTAATTAAACCTTAACAAAATCCTTCTTTCCTTTTCTTTTAATAAAATAACCTTTAAAATGCTTTTCTTTCCAAACCTTGCAAAAACAGCCATGTTGACCTAAAACCACAAAAACAGCCCACAACTGAATTAAATGCAACAACGACTCTGAAGCTCACTGAAATGCCAAACTAGCCACTAAGCTGAAATGATCAAACTACCCCTCAAGATCTGAAATGCAATAATGGCCCCAACGAAATAACCGAAACAACTGAAAATCATACCTAGAGAATCGAAAAGAAAACCTGGGCCGTTACAATACACCCTCATTTTATGACTTTCGTCCCCGAAAGTCCCTAAGACTGTAACAACTCTGGGTAATGCATCCTCATCTCATCTTCTAACTCCCAAGTTGCTTCCTTTTCTTTCTAACAACTCCACTATACCTTAACCAAATTGGTCTCCCAGTTATGCAAGGTCTTGCGGTCCCGCGCTACAATACGTACATGCCTCTCCTCAAAGCTCAAATCCTTATTTAGCTCTAACGGCTCAAAATCAACGATGTGAGACGGGTCTGCCACACACTGACGTAACATCGAAACGTGGAAAACACTGTGTACTGCTACCAAGGACGGGGGCAAAGCCAAACGGTAAGCAATTGAACCAATTCGCTCATGGATCTCAAAGGGGCCCACAAACCTGGGACTCAACTTTCCATGCTTACCAAACCTCAAAACACCACGCATCAGTGCCACTTTTAGAAACACATGCTGACCCACCTCAAACTCTAAATCTTGACGCCGAACATTAGCATAACTTTCCTGCCTACTCTGCGTTGTCAACATACGGGTCTTGATCTTCTGAACTGCATCATTAGTTAACTGTAGCAACTCGGGACCCAAAACCTGTCTGTCACAAACCTTTTTCTAGAACACTGGAGATCTGCAACGCTTTCCATACAATGCCTCAAACAGAGCCATCTGAATCGTCGCCTGGTAACTGTTATTGTAAGCAAACTCCATCAAATACAGATACTGGTCCTAACTTCCT
Source organism: Sechiopsis laciniata (assembly GCA_037833695.1). Lineage (NCBI taxonomy): Eukaryota > Viridiplantae > Streptophyta > Magnoliopsida > Cucurbitales > Cucurbitaceae > Sechiopsis > Sechiopsis laciniata. The sequence goes on along the minus strand of JBBMKA010076472.1, from coordinate 9,440 downwards.
GGAAAATCTAACACACAGGCTCGCAACATATCCTCTAAAATCTGGTTCACTCTCTCTGTCTGACCATCTGTCTGAGGATGAAACACGATACTGAAACTGTACTCTGTGCCCAAATATTTCTAGAGTGCCCTCCAGAAATGAAAAGTGAACTTAGAATCCTGATCAGACACAATCTTCGCTGGCACCCCATGGTACCACACGATCTGCTCCAAAAATAGCTGTGCCCACTGCTCCATGGTATAAGTGGTCCTACCAGGGATGAAATGCGCACTCTTGATCAACCGGTCAACAACAACCCAGATATGAGTAAACCCTCTCGATGTCCTTGGCAACCCAGAAATGAAATCCATGGAGATCTCCTCATACTTCCACTGAGGCACACTTAGTGGCTGCAACAAACCTGCTGGTTTCTGTCTAGGAGCCTTCACTTGCTGACAAGTGAGACACCGGCTAACAAACTCTATAATTTCTCTCTTCATGTTGCTACAACAGAAGGTCTGCTTAAGGTCCTGATACATCTTGGTACCTTCTAGGTGCCAAGTAAACGGAGAACTATGAGCCTCGGTAAGTAACTCAGCTCGCAGTCCGGCGTCTGCTGGCACATAAAGGCGTCTTCTGAATCTCAACCACCATCTGGTGCTACCACAAAATCAAAGTCTCAGTCTGCCTGGACTCTGGCAAGTAATCTGCTCAACTCGGGATCACTCAGCTGGCCATCAGCAATCCTCTACTTGATCAAAGGCTGAACAGTCAACGGGGCTACCCTGGCGGTAACCTCTCCCAACAACACTGCTATACCGGCTCGCTCAAACTCTTTCTGCAATGGAAATGGGGAACTTAACAAAGCTGCAAAATGCGACGTCTTTCTGCTCAAGGCATCAGCCACAACATTGGCTTTACCCGGATGGTACAAGATCTCACATTCATAATCCTTTACCAACTCAGGCCATCTCATCTGCCTCATGTTTAACTCTTTCTAAGTGAAGAAGTACTTGAGACTCTAGTGGTTCGTGAACATCTGAATCTTTTCACCATACACGTAATGCCTCCAAATTTTCAGTACAAAGACCACGGCTGCCAACTCCATATCGTGGGTAGGATAATTCTGCTCATAGGGCTTTAGCTGACGAGAAGCATACGCAATCACCTTACCATGCTGCAACAAAACACAACCTAAGCCAAACTTAGAAGCATCACTGTATACCACAAAACCACCTATTCCCTCTGGAATTGACAACACTGGTGCAGACGTCAGACTGTGCTTCAACAAAGCAAAACTCTCTTCGCAACTAGCATCGTAAACAAACTCAACACTTTTCCTCGTCAACCGAGTAAGGGGTACTTCTTTAGAGGAAAAGTCCTTGACGAATCGTCGATAATAGCCCACCAAACCCAGAAAGCTGCGAATCTCTGCGATGGTAGTCAGCCTACCCCACGAACTCATTGCATCAATCTTAGCGGGGTCCACTACTATACCATCTCTAGAAACCACGTGACCAAGGAAGACCACTTTCTCTAACCAAAAGTCACACTTAGAGAATTTGGCATACAACCGATTCTTTTTCAACACTGTAACACTTGTCTCAGATCCGTGGTATGATCCTCCTTAGTCTTAGAATAAATCAAAATGTCATCTATGAACATAATGACGAAGCTGTCCAAGAATGCCTTGAACACCCTATCCATCATATCCATAAATGTTGCTGGAGCATTGGTCAGCCCGAAGGACATGACCACAAACTCGTAGTGACCATACCGTGACCTGAAAGCTGTTTTGGGAATGTCTGTATCCCCGATCCTCAACTAATGATAACTAGACCTCAAATTTATCTTGTAGAACACAGAAGCTCCCTGGAGCTGATCGAACAAATCTTCTATACGGGGCAACGGGTACTTGTTCTTCACTGTAACCTTGTTCAGTTCTCTATAATCTATGCAAAGACGCATCAAACCACCCTTCCTCTTAACGAACAACACAGGTGCTCCCCACGAGGACACACTCGGGCGGATGAACCCTCTATCTAACATCTCCTGCAACTGAACCTTCAACTCCTTCAACTCAGCTAGCACCATACGATACGGAGCTTTCGAGATAGGGAGAGCCCCCGACTCTAGCTCAATTGTGAAATCCACACCTCTCGGCGGAGGTAATCCCAGTAACTCCTCAGGAAACACATCTGCAAACTCCTGAACTACTAGTACTTGATCAATAGTCAACGAAGGATGACCTTTCCCAAACATCTTTGCCAAATAACCCCAAGCTCCTCGAGCTAACAAACAACGAGTTTTCAATGCAGAAATCAGCGGTGGACACACTCCGCTCTAGACACTGGAAAACTTGAAACTCTGCTTCTTGGGCGGCCTAAACGGGACTTCTTTCTGGTGGCAATTAATCAATGCGTGGTTTTTCGCTAACCACTCCATACAAAGGATCACATCAAACCCGCTCATGAGGGTAGCTGCTAACAGCTCTCCAAATACTAGGATTTGTCCGTCTCTAACCTTCTCGCAAGCGAGCAACCAACTAACTCCCAACAGAGTCATAACCAACAACTAAACACTCAAGGTTCTATCTCCAAACGTGCTCACTTGGCAACAAAACACAACAACAGTTGGCAAAACCCAAATCTACAAAGCATATCAACGTCAACAAATATACCTTAAAATGTCATGACCTCTGGGTGTGCCTAAACTAGAAGCATTAACACCTGACTCCGCTTTTAGGCCGATCTAGCATCTGCAGTTCTGAACTCTACTAGAATCTAAGGAGTCACGATGGTATCTGATCGCACTGCTTAGCCAAAACGGCACACTTGGCCATAATGAAAGCACACAAACTTGAATGCTCTATCCATTCAATGAATGACACCTAACGCCCTTTAGCTTTCTTTTGTAGCCATCTGGCTACCGCCAAACTAGATCACCTATGCTACCTCAACAGGTGCAACAATTGGCACGAAAAGTGCAACATCTAGAAGAGTATGCTGAACTCCTAGAAGGGGCATTTGAACTATCTACACAAACAGTACGATCTAGGCTTGATCCTAGGCCTACACCCAAGCTTGGGGCTAAACAAGCATTCCCCAACCACATCATGAAGTGTTGCTAATAACAAAACTCTAGGTCCTGCTACAAATAGGCCAACCAGGTCACAACCTCTAGTAATGGCAACACCGACACTAACACAAGAAACTCTAGACTCATCAATCTGGTCTTTGGCATCTCGACTATCAAACATGCTCAAGATCTACTCCTGAATCTCTGCTCGATGCTCAGCAAACATCACTCTAACCATGTCTCTCATGGTTACAGCAAACTCCGCTCTAGGAGTGGCACTCGGAGGTAGGACAGTCTCTACTCCTCCTCTCGGTAAACTAGCAACTGGGCCACATGTGGCCTGAGGATCGGATCAGTTCTGGACATCGTCTCGTCAACTACTTGCTCGGTACCAACACCTCGGTTAGTAACACCTGACATCCCAGCTCCACTGCGTGTGACTAAAATAACCCCCGATCTACACTCAAACCACACTGAGTTAGTTCATGCTCGGACCAACACTACCAACAACAAGTTAAGACATGTATGCTAGATGCGAGTACTGTAAGCAAAACCCTTAAAATAATTAACTTTTGAAATACTTGACGGCTGTTAGAGGGCTGATGATCATGGGGACAATGACCTAACTCAGTAGGTCAATCTACAGAATCTATGACTCTGAGCTTTAATACCAACTGTAAAAACATGACTCTAAAACAGTACTAAACCCGATTCTTACTCAGCATTCATGGTTCAAATATATTGGACTATAAACTTTAAAACAAAACCAATAAAACAAATGCTTGTTTTGTACATTCAGAAACAGTTCATCAAATCATTTCATAAAATAAAAATGAAGTTGTGCCTCTGGCCAGAGATTATTAAAAACAACTCAAAACATGAAATCCATCGTTATCAAAACCTATCCTGCATGCTGAATTAAGACAACATATAAAATAAAGAACAGCGGACGCCCATGATCATGCGCTCCTCCTCTAGCCGTCCTAGTGCTGTCCCAAGTTACCTAGTGGAAAACCACAAAAATAAAGGTGAGTACAAAGGCACTCAGTAAGAATCCCCAGCTAGGGTACAGTACGCAAGTCACATCATCTAGCATCCTAGCATACAAGCAAGTCAAACAACCAAGCAGGAAAACTTGCAATAAGTCCAACAACAAAAATATTCCCAAACCTCGAGAGTGTCTAACTCTCAGCTAAGGGATTAACCACAGATCTTAGAATGAGTTATCAACATAACTCCAGAATCTCGAGAGTCTCTAACTTTTGCCTAAGGTGATAAGCTCTCTATGCTGATCCTGGACACTTGAGAGAGTACCTAAGTGTCTTGCTCTAAATCGAACAGAAAGGTGTATTGATACACTAGTCCGAGAGAGCTCTGCTCTTGGCATGTAATGCACATACGCACATACCGCATGCTGCTGCAACCTGGATAAATGTAGGCTTGCACAAACTATGCTGGTCTAGGTACGCATGCCTTAGACTTGGAATGGTGTCAACTGATCCACAGCAAGTGGGAGGCCCTCGACACCATACTATGGCAGCCTGAATCACACCAACGCCTGAAACTAAGGTCGTTCCAAGGTAGGCTTTCACCAAGGAAAGGATCCAGCTCTAGTAGGCCACAGACTAGGGTTATGTCGAGGTGGTAGCTACTCCACGTCTGGCTGCTGGGGGTGTGGAATCTGCCCTCACAAAACCTGACCGGTGGGGACACATACGTTGGTCCACTCTCATCCTCTGGATGATGGCTACCTAACAGGAGCTAGCTAAGAAGAAGGCACCCTAGAACTAGCAAAGTTCCAACAGTAGCATAACACATAAGTAAATCAGAATACCAACAGTCACATATAACATATCAGCCACTGCAACTGATTACAATAATACAGGGTACAACAATCTACATGCCAGGTCCTATCAGACAAGTCACAGCGGTCCTATCCAAACCAACAAATAATAACCTATCCACTAGCACATGTTCAATTGACAGTAAACCTGCAAGCAAGAACCTGTCCACTAACAGGAAATCATAAAGCGGTAACAAACAAACAAGAACCTACACATGCTCGTGAAAACAGTAACACATAACCAGAACACCATCAATGACTAGCGCAGGGTCCATATAACCATGTTAAGGAATCCTTACCTGAAATAAAAAAGAATAAATATACGATGCTCCTTGAGCTGCAGATAACCAACCACGCACGAATAAACAACCTAGCCAAACAGTAACAAATAATTAATAATACAGCCTAGACAAGACAACAGGGAACCCAAAGGACTTAGGATTTACCCAAAACCCAAGAACCGAAAGCTCGACACACAACACCAGACTGGTTCACGCGGGCGAACGGCAAGGACGAGACTGCACGGGACTATGCAGCAGGACGAGCTGCGATGGCGAGGCTGCGCGGCAGCGAGAATGGGCAAACGGCTTGGTGCAGCGAGGAGGCTGTGTGGTTCACGGTGCGACTGGGCAGCGATTGAATGAGCGCTGGCCAGCGATGCGTGCGTGCAGAGGCGATGCGGGGGAGGCCTTGCAATGCGGGACGATTGCGTTGGACGGATCAGCAGGGCTGTACAGCTTCGTGTGAGAGGAACAGTGAGGATTGGTGATCGGCGATGGTACGTGGGGTGGCTACTCGGTGATCGATGACAAAGGTGATGGGAAGGAGAAGAGGAAAAATGATGGAAAATAACAAGAAGGCTCTGACTTTTTGCGTTTGAACAATACCCAAAACCTCCCTTTTTCTTTTATTTTAATTAAACCTTAACAAAATCCTTCTTTCCTTTTCTTTTAATAAAATAACCTTTAAAATTCTTTTCTTTCCAAACCTTGCAAAAATAACCCTGTTGACCTGAAACCACAAAAACAGCCCACAACTGAATTAAATGCAACAACGACTCTGAAGCTCTTTGAATTGCCAAACTAGCCTCTAAGCTAAAATTACCAAACTACCCCTCAAGACCCAAAATGCAATAACGGCCCCAACGAAATAACCGAAACAACTTAAAAATATACCCAGAGAATCGAAACGAAAACCTAGGCCGTTACAGGATGAATAAATGAGAACGGTGATTCACTCAGAGAAATCATGCATTTACAAGGAAGTCGTGTTTGAAGAATTACGCCAACAAAGAAACAAACAGAGAATCAATCAAGCAATTAATAGAGCGCTAATCAAAGAAATCCCTACAGAAATCAAGAAATCCTGCATTAATGAAGATTTTCCAGCTCACCTAAACTTGCTAACCAAGTAATTCATCTTTATAAATAGCAAGAGGGAAGCCAAGGTTCGGTGAGCTGGTCGGTTGGCCAAAAGCCAGTCTTAAGGAAAAGGATATGGTGATGTTCGTGGGAGCTGATGACAAGGAAACTGCACACTTTACAACCGCACCAATTCTAACTTTTAATTATTTTTCTTAGGAGTAGTTTATAGCTTTGAACATTGAGTAGTAGTAATAAAATTGGCTGATTTTGTCTTTCTACTCGTGTTTATTGCTATGCTACGATAGGAGTTTTGGGTTAAGATTCATTTTTAGAAGCATGTTAGGAGTGTAAGTTATTATGTTTTATACTGCTGCATTTTTTATTTAATATACATGCGTCGATTATCTACCCATGCATGTAGCTTCCAGCATGTTCGGAAGAAGGAACTGCAGGATGATCCAGTATGCTACGTTAGGCTAGGTGAAACGCTTTTCACCATTCAAAGTGTTAGGAATAACCTTACTAACGCTTGCATCGTCTTGAGTTAGTATGGAGATCGAAGCAGAAGCTGGGTCTGCCATAAATCATTAAGTGCGAAAGTACTTATTAGAATAGGGAAGCATGAAACTTGATAACTAGTTCTGCACGCTTAATATCTTTTATAGCTGTCTTCTTATCACTACTCATTGCATTCACGTTAAATTACTGTTAGCATTCATAATTAAAACTGATAGCGCTAAATAATAGCACTATTTAAGCTTCCTACTTGCATTTTATTCAAAAGTAAACAAGCAAACAGCATGAAAAGGGTAATGAATCGACTACATTCGCATTTATCCAGCTGATTAACCAACGGCACGTGCATAATAAATGTTTAAGAATAATGTGGTTTTTTAAGGTAAAACGCGCACATAAGCCCCAAAACTGTGATTATTGCTCGAAACTCGCTCACGTGTTGAAATTCGTAGGAAGCACATTGCGAATGCGGATGAAAAAGGAAACGGATGAATCAACGGATCTGAAAAGGAAAGACTGGATGACAATCAAAGTACGGAATCACTAGAATAAAGATGGAAAGAATCGACAATCGAATATTCTAGATAGAGGTCTGCGCGAATATTGAACATGATCAACAAGAAACCTTGGACGCTATAAATGGAGAAGGAATCGAAAGAATTAGGTGTGCTGGTTCAGAAAGGATACTACCATTGATGGACGACGAAGACGCCGAGGTCTCTTGGGAGATCTCGGTGAATTTTATTCATTTGTAGCCTTAGAAGAACTCAGTACCATGCGGTGTTTGGAGAAGAATACTTCAATTGCAATAGTGACGAAGATTCCACCAACTCCGTAGCTTATGTCGTAGTCTAGTATATCACAGTTTTTGCATTGTGTAATGTAGTATAATCGCAAGTTGTAGGAATAGATTGTAACGTTTTCTTAAAGTTAATACTATGCATTTTTTGTTTCAGACTTGATCCCATGTTAACAAATGGTTGATTGGGATTAATATTAAGAAGCAACCTTAGGGATAAATTTGCAATGCTCATAATGAATTGATTAACAACGAGAGGGTAAAGTAGTAAGGATCGCAGTTGTATTTGTTTCTTAAGGATCGATTGATAATCCATCTGCGAGTGCTTAACGTTTGCCTTAGAAAGGGGACGTTAAGAGCTTAACCTAACCGTAATCACTAGGTAATGCTTAGTCTTAGGCATTTTGGAGGGGAGTTAGGAATAACCAACTCACTAGTTGCATATGTTAAACTTATTCTTAAAAACAAATCTACAGACAATGTACCGACAGGTTGCAGTCAGGTGCTCCGGAAGGGGGCTTGAAGCAGAGTTCAATATGTGCTATTTTTCTCATGACAACTTATCTTTAATCAATCTAGTTTGCATTTCAAGGATCTTGTCATTAGTTACTTAGCTTTGCATATAGGAATTCATTGTTAGATTTTGGGTTAGAATGTTAATAAGAATGTGGGTGAAAAAGATCTTATAATGCTGTTTAAATATTTAGCACGTGTTGACTAGCTATCCAAGCGTGTTTGCCTCTAGTGGACTTGGAAAGGAAAACTGGTGCGGAATCTTTCATATCATTAAATGGGGTTAAAGTTAACTCTGCTAGCGCATACGATGCCCTGGGCTTAACCTGTGCAAAATCGCAGCTGGACCTGGGTTGTGCACTAACTATTGCAAAAGTATTAGTTAGTATGGGAAGTATGGTTTCTAATTTACCAACGTCGCATCCTTATTATGTTGTTATCCTTAACCCGACTTGGTATCCTAGTTCTTAGTTCATAGTCCATAGTTATTTTCTCATCAATTACACAAACCTCAAGTCTCATGCTTCTCTAGTTTACTCTTACTGACTCTTAATATACATCTACTTGTTACAAATTTCCTGTAGAGACAATAAAATATAAATACTTATCAATTGCTGCATTCTGACTGCATATACTTGCGCATAAGCGATTCTGAGTCACATTTAGCAATAGGTCATGCTCTAAGTTAATAACTCTCACATTAATAGTATTAATTCTAGACATCAATCCCTATGGAGAACGATAAAATATAAATACTTATCACTTGCTGAATTCTGACTGCCTATACTTACGCGTAAGCGATTCCGAGTCACACTTAGCAATAGGTTATGCTCCAATTAATTATTGTACATTTATATTAGCACCCGAAACGCATGACACTTATCATGCCCCTAAATAGTTGATGCAGAAAGAATAAACTAAAAGACTCTAAACAGAATAATGCTGCAGGTCCAATGGTCATCTCTAGCACGTTCGATCACCCATCTCGATACAATCTGGTAGTACCTGTGGTATTCCTCAGTAAGGATTCCTCAACTTAGGGTAAAGACATGCATCAAATCAAAAGCATCACAAATGTGCAAGATAAACAACATAATCAAGGGGTCCACAAAACCTAAGCTTCTTGGCGAAAGAGGGTCAGAAGCCATATCCGTGATCCACTATAAAGACCCGACCCGAAAGTGGTCCTAAACTGGTCCTTACTCAGCATGCATGAAATTAAAACAGTTTAATTAGGTAAAACCAAAACATGCCATTGCAATAAATTCAACCATTTCATAAAGTAATTAAATGAAACCCTGGCCAGTATTTAAAAGTCAACATCCTTAAAACATTTCAAATATAAATG
>JBBMKA010076451.1:3674-14988 GCA_037833695.1 Sechiopsis laciniata | reverse complement strand
TCGTTAGGAAGTTCCTGGAGTAGAACGATGAGTGAAAATTAACATGGACAAGGTTAGTTTTATCACAAAGTTAACAAGCAACTAATAAAGGAAAATTCATGTATAACATCTTTCGTTAATAACTTTCAAAATTCATAAATCAAACATAGATAGGTCATTTAAGGTAAATGATACGATCCACCTCTCCAAGCCACAATCAATACGTGACAGATTTCATTTCAAAATCCTTACCTATTGATAACAATATTCTATGAAAAAAAAACTAGTAAAGAAAAATTCAAAGAAAAAAACAACAATAACTATTGATATTGAGCTAAGTATCATAAAAATTATTTGAATTTTAAAGAAGAATAATGATTTCAGTTTTTACTTACTATATCATGCTGTAGGATCTTTTATGTTACACAAACTACAAGATTCAACTTAGCTTCCAATGACTCAAGATAGTTGATGCATTGACCTGCAACAATGTGTTAAAAGTTGTGAAAATGATTGCATACCCAAAGAAATAGAAAATCAAACGTACCTGCTATGTAAAGTGATGGTTCACTAGGTTATTCAAGGAATACTTTCATGCTAATGATAATGATAATTAGAGCATAAATAGTTATGGGGAGAAATAATGATGACCTCAATTTACTGTTTCTCTTAGAGAAAAATAATGGAAATCAATTGTTTGAATCAAAATAAAATAACAACGAGAAATAGATGCAAAGAATATATTTCTCAATATGTATGAATCACAAATAAAAAAACAATCACCATCAAATAACCAAGCAACCTCTCAACTTGATGGTTATTAAACAATACTTACAAGATAAGGCCTTTTTTAAAGTCCTTGCACAATTTCAAGGCAAAAACAAACTTTTCATTCTATGATTCTATCTTAGATTTTTTTTTTTTATATGATTCTATCTTTGAAACTTCTTTTTTTTTTTTGAAACAGCTATCTTTGAAACTTCTATAAATTGATAAGATCTTGAAAATAATTTAGGTAGAGAAGATCAGAATATAAAAAAGAATAATTACAAGTTTTGAAGAAAAGAACACAAAAGAATAGCCTAAAACAATAGCTTTTAGCATGGCAAATGATTACTCAATTTGTAACACAAATGGTATTAAATTAAGGGCATAAAAGCATATAAGATACAAACACAAACAAACATAATTGGAATCTGACAACTAATTTGGCACAACAAACAATTTTATTCCATCTTCGATCGTTTTCTTCTCAATCCAGATTCCTTCTTGCTCCACTCATTTCCCCTTTGATTCCTTTGAATTCAACCCTTTTTCATTTCTCTATTTTTCATTGTTTCGATCGTCAACTCCAATCTTTGAAGCTTTTTGCTATGAAATTTGGGAAGGAATTCAAAACTCATTTGGAACAGACGCTTCCCGAGTGGAGGGACAAATTTCTCTGCTACAAACTCCTCAAAAAGCTTCTGAAACACTACCCTAATCTCCCTTCTACTGATTATCCAATACCCACAAATCATTCCCTTAATTTTCTTCTTGCTCTCCTTCAAAACCCCATTTCTTCATTCGATGATTCGACCGATGCTGCGTCGTTTGAATCCGTTCGTGGCCGCTGCGACACTGGTTCGGGTTCTTTGGCTGATCTTCAGGATTGGTTCGTTAGGATTCTTAATGAGGAGCTGGAGAAATTGAATGATTTTTATGTTGATAAAGAGGAAGAGTTTGTTATTCGGTTTCAGGTTCTTCTTTTTGGTGATTTCTTCTTGAATTTGACTGTCTGTTGGGCTGATATTTACGTGCATTTACTTAATACGTGTTTCCCATTTGAGTTTATCGTGATATTATATTTGTTGGTTGATATAATTAAATTTATCCTACTCTATGGCTTAAGCTTTTGGTTGATTGGTGATGTAATATCAGTCAACATGGTAGGCCTAAGCCCACAAGTGAGAGAATTGTCGGTTGATATAATTAAATTTACTCCAATTCCATAGTTTAAGGTTTTGGGTTGATTGGTGGTTTAATGCAATTCAACACTTTTCTTGTTGGGGATTTGACATTTTTAGAGATGAAGATTATGATGAAATCTGTGTGTTAGAGAGTTTGAGGGAAATTGAGTTAGTACGAACTGACTGATGAATAAAACAAGACGTTAGAAAGAAGGTGTGAAAGGGTTTTCTTTGATCTTCCATAAGGGTTGTCATAAAGGCAGGTTGAAAAGTTAGATGTTATTAATGCTTGCCATAAATGAAGGTTTTAAAAGTTAGATGTCCTTGAGCTTGGATTAATTTGGTGGTCATTAGTGTAGGTAGGTGGCCTAGACTCCTACTTAGGATGTTAAGATCCTACCAGTTTCTTCACAGACAAATGTTGTTGTTGTAGGGTGTCTTATGAGATTAGTGGAAGAAAATTTGTTGGGGACCTAGACCTAGAAATTAATACATTAATTCTACAAGTTGCTTTTAAATTTAACTAGTATAGGTTTAGAAAGTTGATTAGTCAAGGTGTGGTGTGTATAACCTGATTTAGACATCTACATATATCAGAAATTAGAAGAAGATGGCGAAAAAGGAGTGTGGGGTCATGGTAGAGGGGCAAAAGAATATGTTCATATGAAGGTCGGAATTTGAAAGATTAATCTCTGCTAAATTGCTCTGAAAAATCAGGGAACCTAACTGAAGTGAAATGTGTATGACGTCCCATATGTATTATTATGACTGTATGAATTGGGCCATCTATTGCCCTGTTAGTTGAGATTGTAAAATGTGAATATATGAGAATTAGCCTCCACTGCAAGCTTCTGTCTCCCTGGATTAAACATAAGCAATACCTGAGTAGATTGTAGAATCTCTAAATCTCGTCTTATAAAAGTTTTCAAGATGAGACAAGCAAATAAATGGCCATCATTTTGACTCTCGAGTACTAGAGCCTACCAATTTCGAGCACAGAAGGACACTCTATTCTCCTCTTTCCCGGATTCATTATTCTGCCCAGGAAATTTAAGCTTAATGGCTATGGGTGCCTAAATCTATTATCTGCATTCATCAAGGTTATCTTCAATCAAAATTACTATTTTACATGGGTTCTCAAGGAGCATATTGTATCGTTTTTGCACCCTGTGCAATTTTTCGTTCATTTATCGTATATTGAAGAAGATTATGTTGGTAAAATGTAGCCCAGTTTACTTTATGGATGGTCAGTATCAATAGTACTCAAGTGTTTTGTTGGCAGCCTACAGTTTGCTCATGTTTTGCAAGTCCCTTCTGGAAAGGGATTGAAAATTAATAAAGTGAAGGTTCGTTTTGTTTCAAATGCTGAAATTTTCTGAATTTTGGTACCTAAGGCCCGTTTGATAGCCATTTGGTTTTTGTTTTTGGTTTTTGAAATTTAAGCCTATTCTTACTTAGATTTTCTATAATGTGTTCCACCTTTTCTACGATGTATCCATCTTTCTTTAAGAAAGTACGTGAATGCTAACCAACTTTCAAAAACAAAAACAAGCTTTTGGAAGTTACTTTTCTTTTGTTTCCAAATTTTTGTTTGGTTTCTGCAAATATAGGTAAGATATAAATATTCAAGTAAGAAATAACATATAATAAGGTAATTGTTGTAGGCTTAAATTTCAAAAACCAAAAATAAAAAAACCAAATAGTTATCAAACGGAGGCTAAGTTTTTATTTCCGCTTTCTACATAAAGACCTTTCCTTTTCTCGTAAAACAATTAGCATAAGAATGTCAAACAGAAGGAAAGTCGGCTAAGTAGAACACAACACATGGTCGATTGAGACCATGTGATGTTTAGTTCTTGTCTTGGGCTTTGGTTTTGTATGATTTCTGCAAATTGTTTTCGGAATATATTCTTGGACTTGTGTATGAGAAAAAAATTATTCATATTTTTCCTTTTTGGGAGAAAAAGAGCATCAGCATCCATTAAAAAATATGTGCTATGCTAATTTCATATCTAGATTGGAAATATTTCAGGCCGTTATCTTACCGTTAGCTCCCTAATGATATTGAGTTCCAATTGGCACAGGAGCTAAAGCAAAGAATTGATCATGTCAAGGAAAAAAGCAGCAGAGGAGGAGTTATTACATCAGAGAGTGAATTCAGTGAAGAAATGATGAATATTCGTAAGGACTTTGTTGCGATTCATGGAGGAATGGTGCTTCTCAAAAACTATAGCTCCCTGAATTTTGCAGGTAAATGACCTAGAGCTAAAGCAATCAATCAATCAATAGAAAATTTATCCTATAAGTTTTCTTGACAACCAAATGTTGTAAGGTCAAGAAATTGTTTCGTGAGAATAGTCTAGGTGTGTGCATATGCAGGTCCAAGCACACACGCAAATTAAAAAAATCTATAGAAATTTTAGCTACACCGTTATTATCATGATTTTTATTAGGAAGAGAGTTAAAACTTGTAAGTTCATATCTAACTTTACTTCCAGTTCCTCTGTTTTTTAGTCCCCAGTGCATTATTATGGTTCATGTATCTATAACTCAGGCATAATAAGAAGCTTGCTGCATTCTAAGAATTATTTTCAAATTTGGCTTTTGAAGGGCTGATAAAAATTCTAAAAAAGTATGATAAACGAACCGGCGAACTGTTGCGTCTGCCTTACATGCAACTCGTAGTAAGTCAGCCTTTCTTTACAACAGAACTTCTCACAAGTCTGGTTAATCAGTGTGAGGCAAACCTAGAGCTACTCTTCCCACTGGAAGCAGAAGTCGTTGAATCTGCACCAGCCACACAAGTCGATCAGAACCATATACTCGATAGCTCGGGAATGATTACAACCAATGCACCTTCAAATATTGGGGAAGAAAGTGAGGATTTATATCGAAGCATCGTTGCTGCAATGACTGCCATTCATGGCCTACGAAAGGAAAGTTCCACCAATAATCCTTTGTCATATTCGTCTCTCTTTAAGAATCAGGATGATGAGAGTACTGGGGCTGTGACCGATGAGAACTCTCCCTCAAACTCTTTGGCTTCTTTGCCTAAAGGCGGCAATGAAGACGACGAATAGTGTTTATAACTGAATTTTGATCTCTTTTTGTTATTAAGAGTTCATCTTTCAACTCTGTACTGAATTTAGATTTGAATGAGAGATCTAATTTTGTACAAGTATAGAATTCAATTGGCTGACCCAAATATGCCAAAATAAGTTATGTTTCTATGAATGTGTGAAGAATTGACAACATGTTTGTGTTCAACTGATAAGTTATGTTCTTGAATTGTCAATTCAATTCATGTATGTTTCATTGATCCACTCCATTTGTATAGAAGAAAAAGTATATTTATATCTCTGTTTTTCGTTTTTTTTACAGATTCTCAAGGTAGATAGACTAACCCTGTTTCTCTTTCAATATAATGGGACAACAACTTACTTTATACATTTGAACTGCAAACAAAAAGAGAATCAAGCTATGTATAAGAATTAAAAAATCAGTAGAAACAGTATTTCTGTTCTTCATAAGCGGGTCTTCATCTCGTCGTTGTCGTAATCGAATGGAAGTGGAACAGAGTTGAATGCCCTGTATTTCCCTACATTGTTTAGGTGCTCATTCTCCAACCTGAAGGGTACAAAATCCATGTCTTAGGTCACCATTAAATTTTTTTAAGCACTGACACAACACTAGGATACAGACACCAGTTGAACTTGATCTCAGATACAACCAACCATTTTGTTACACAATAGTTCCTTTATGTTTTACCGCACCTCGACTATTTTCATAAGACTTGAGAAATAATTTCATACAAGTTTTTTTTACATCTAAGGATGTGTTGGTGCCACCGAGAATAAGCGGAGAATAAGAATGAAAATGATTCTTCATGTTTGGGTCACCCGGAATCATTCCCCTCATAATTGGGCTTTTCAAAAATCATCTTTTTCATTCTCCTCCTACCTACTTTTCATTCTCCACACAACAACATTTTATACAATTTTTCACTCTCATCATACTCATTATTTTATTTTCTTCATAATCATTCTCTTCACTCCAAACACAAATAACCATTCTCCCCATAAGCATTCTCTTCATTCCAAACATAAATAATCATTCTCTTTCCTATTCTCATTCCCATAATCGTTACCATTTCCCTTCCCCCAAACGCACCCTAAATGCAGTAGGGCCAGATGATAAGTCTTGTGAGAATAGTCGATTTGCATATAAGCTAACTTGAACATTCACGAATAAAAAAAAACATGTTTTACTGCCCTTCAAGAGAATATAATCCACATACCTGAAAAAGTTCCAGATTCCTCGTCGAATAATTTCCAACACGGCAACAATGGCAATTAAGGCTTGTCTATGGATGAATGGAGCTTCCCTAAAACCTATGACTGATTGCATCCAGGCAAGACGTAGCAAGATATTCAGTATCTGCAACCCAGAATCCAAAGATAAATTATCAGCTAAAATACACCATAGTTTCCTCTTCCAAGCTATTTTATTTTTCTCTATTTAAAAAAACAAGTAGAAAGCTATTTTTCAAGAATTGATCCTTAATAACAAGTAGTGTTCTTACAATTGCTATAAAGTAAACACTCTTGTTGGATATAAGCAATTTGTCTCTCAGCCATGGATTTTTCGAGTTTCGTCGCAGAAGGCCCCAATCGCATACTATATCCCAATATGTACCTAAAATTGTTGCAATGACAGAACTAACTGCAGCCAAGGTTCTCCAAGTCACCCCCATATTCAAATCATTGCCTGTTCTCATTGCTACTGCAATGACTGTTGAGAAATACTTCAGTCCATTAAACACGTGCTTTACATCTTTATCTTCGATCAAGCGTCGAAGGCACTGCAAGCATTAAACAACCTTATCTATGATGATTCGGTACAGTGGAGAAGTTGAGAAAGATATCTGCTAAACCAAGCTGATTACCTGAAGAGTACGAATCCAATATGGAATAATTGCAACAACAAAGTAAAAGGCTTCAAAAATTTTGCTTTCAGAGCATGTATTCGTTCTTCGTATAAAGTCTCCCCACCCGTAGTAGCAGATATAGAACTCTAAACTTCTTAAGCCTTGCACCTGATGTAAAATTGTAACCGTATTAGTTTTGGTGTTCAAAGTTTCCCAAGAGAATGAAAGTTACCAAAGTCTTAGGTTAATATCAAACCTGGCTGGTAAGCTGATCTGCCAAGAAAAAGTCTTCTAGTGTAACCTATAGACAAAAAAGACTTGAATTAGCACAAACCATACACTTTTTTGTTCAAATACATATTTGGTGAACTTCTCTTCCTATTACTACCTTATAGAACGGAGCACAGACCAAATGAAATGCACTACGAATGAGGAAGAAGCGGCTGGAACGGAACATGATGTTCAAAGGACAAACTATTATAAGAAGAACAGCCTGCAAAATCAGTTCAGTTCAGCATGGTGTTTATTCTTAATACATAATGAAGCATGAAGATAGAAATATTTGAGGATGCACTACATAATGAAGCATGGAGCTTAGTAGCTTACAGTGAGTAGAGCTAAAGGAATTGACTCGGTTATGGCTGCGAATCTTTGGGTTTCCGGGTCAATCTCCATGTCCAAATGTAAAAAAACACAAGCCAATGTGAGCATGGCAAGACCTGAACTAAGAAGAAAGACCTCTCGGTGACCCAGCTCTGTTCCTTGCTTGAAGCCAAACATAAATGCGTAATTGACTCGATAACGCCTCCAAAAGTATATATTTGCAGAGTACATTATCAGGTGCAAGATGATGAATCCAAAAAGGCTGAAAAAAGTAAACATGAATATCAACATATATGCATATAAAAAATGCAATAAACACAATCATATAGACATCAAAAGTGGCCATCTAAAATTACCTATAGAGAGGAAATATGTTATTCATGTACTTGTTGCTTCCTTCGCTCCGAAAGATATCTCTTAGGTGTATAACTACAATGATGGCCACTACAAGTGCAAGAGCACAGCCGAAGAAAAAACCTGCAGAAATTCAATTCAGATTTGAGATCATAGGACATCTCAGGCCCGTTTAATAAACATTAGGTTTTTTTGTTTTTGGTTTTTGAAATTTAAGCTTATTTTTACTCAAATTTCTTACAATGTGCTTCATCTTTCCTACAATGTATTCATCTTTTCTTAAGAAAGTATGTGAATACTAACCAAATTTCAAAAACAAAAACAAGCTTTTGGAAGCTACATTTTTGTTTTTGAATTTTGGTTTGGTTTCTTAAAATATGGGTAAGATGTAGGTATCCAAGTAAGAAAACATCTATGGTAAGGTAGTTGTTGTAGACTTAAATTTCAAAAACCAAAAATTAAAAACAAAATAGTTATCAAACGGGGCCTGAATAATCTCTTCATGGTTCCTAAATGTTTCTAATACACACTTTAGGAAAATCCATGAACTCAAAGCTTGAAAGACATTAGCTTTTGTTCTAACAAGTTTAATTACCAGAGAAAAATGAAATTCCATGTCTTTCCATTCTGACTTTTCTTCTCAAAATGTCCATCCCCCTTCTTCGGTTTCCGTTCGCAAAGTGTTTGATGAAAGCAGCCTCCACTCTTTCTATGAGCCTTGTAAGCTGTGGAAGTAAAGAAACATTTTGAAGATTCAAGACTTTCAGGTTAGAATTGGCTAAATATACCACAATGAAGTTTCAAGAATTGTAACAAACCTCAATAGTGGAGCCAAGAGGAGATTTATCCACCATTTCTAAGTAGACCTTTGACACTTTACGTGATGTTATCTGAGTTGACAAAAGAAGCGATTCAGATTAACTCGAATGAGAAAGATCATTTATTGAATGTAAATAGACCGGAAGTCACGGAGACCTTATCATACTTCTTCAAGATCTTTGAAATGGCCAATGTATTTAAGAAGCTGTAGTTCCATAGGGAAAAAAAAAACTGTAAATATTTTGACAAGTTCAATGATGAGGAAATTACTATGATATCAACCCTCGTGTATTACCATTACCTGTAGCCTTTTAGAACTTGGAGCTTTTGGTAGAATTGGATCAAGGCCCGAGTCATCAATTCTTCTGACTTCCTCAACTCTGTCTTATTATATGATAACCGAGCTTTCGAACTCGCAACCATGTATTTTAAAGTTGATACTGGTGTTTCTGGAGAGATATTAATTCGAACATGGGGTAACAAGTCTAATGAAGCTGGCCTGAATTCTTGAGTGGCTTGAATGGTTCTTCTACTCCTCTTCTTCATCTGGTAACTTTTTGCCTCTTCTGCTTCCATATCCTCGTCTACCGAAGTTGTGTCGTTTTCCTTCTCAACTTCCTGAGTTATTTCCAAGTGCAATCGTCCAGAAGAACAATCTAGACAGTAAAAAACAAAATTAAATTTTCATTTCCTTATAACTTCACTTCACAAAACCATTGCATTTTATAACTAAGGATCTCTTTTCCAACTGTTCTAACCGGTGTTTTAAAAATTATGTTTTAATAACCATAAATGCAAAAATCCTAGTGTTTATGGTTTTCTTTTTGTTCTTTATCAATTAAAAAATAACATTTGGTTAGAGTGCTTTTTTTTCTTAAATATTCCCTATCGAACTATGTTATCTCTTCTTTATGAATGCTATTATAGGTAGAGTTGCCTCACAAAAAAACCTTATGCCTAAGCTCCAATAAATGATCACGCCTTAGTGCACCTTGAGCTTTTAAAAAAGCTGATTCTAACGTTAACAAGAGCTGAACACTACTGGTATGATGCAACACGATAACCAAAAGGTTACAAGATCAAATTCCCGCTCCCAATTGTTGTCAAATAGAAAAATAAAATAAATAAATAAAATAAAAAAACAAAACAAAAAATAAATAAAATAAAATAAAACAAAACACTAGTTCTAACATTTACGGCTCATGTTCTTCAATTTCACAAGAAAAATATTAACTTACCTAGAGCTCTGCCATTGATGGAATTAATAGCTGAAGAAGAAGTTGGAGAGGCAACACTTCCTGTTAGATCGACATGTTCATCGACATCCTCGAACTCAACATCCGGCTTCTCAACCTTTATCCGCAAAGCAATCAAAATATCCATCTGTTTGCTCAATTCCTCAGCCTCCACCATAAACTCACCCACTTTCTTCTTGTAAAACCTCACCACCTTATTGAACTCACCATCAAGTCTCCTAAAGAAAACCATTTCATTTTCGCCCCCTTTATCTGATGACATGAAGAACATGCTCTGATAGCTCTCTTCAGAGCCATTATTAACTATGTTTGTAATTATTGCATCATCCTGTTTCCTTGGAGAATGTCTCCTCCCAGTAAGCCCACTAAAAGCTCTATACATAGACACCTTTCTCTTTAGCTTCCCTGATGAATCTAAAGCTTTTGGGTGCTTAGAAACACTCACTTCTCCCAAAACTGCCTTGAGATTTTTGTAATCCAAATAGGCTTCTTGCCATTCTGGCACCATTTGGGACAAAAACTCCTTCCCAAACTTCATCTTCACAGAACCCAGATCTGGTTTTTTGCAGATGAGTTATGAAAACCACAAATCTAAAGAAGTAATCAAAATGAACAAAAGTTGGCTGCCTTTTACAGGATGAGTTGCATATTGCTTATTTGGAGGGTATTTCCATAAATATATGGTGGGCATTTGACAATTGTTTTAGACCTGGCATTCCACTTTTTTGTTCTATCATCCAAAACTAGTATTCCATAAGACTTTTTCTTTTTTTTTTTTTTTAATACAAGTTGGAGGAGGGGATTATAAATCCTACAAAGAGAGTACTGCTCTCAAATAAATGAGAGGCAAACATCAATTTTTGGAATCGAACCTGTGACCATAGTGTTGAAATGTATTATCACCGAACAATGTAACCATAAGACTAACGACCCTTTCGATACTATTCAATAAGACTAATCAAACAAATTATTATAAAGTGGGGCAGTAGTCAAGATGGCCTTGGAAAATGAGGAAGTGAAAGATTCAATAAATGGATGGTGACCACCAACCTAAGAATTGATTTCGTGCTAGTTTTCTTAACACCAAAATGTTATAGGGTGACATATTCTGGGATAATAATAGAGGTGCACACAAACTGACCTGGATAAATCACCTAAAATTAACATCCAAATATTATAAAATTACTGGCTCACCCGTAGGTTAACCTAAACATTCATGAATATAAATAAAAAAGGAGACTAATCAAATAGTGTAATGGGGTTTACCTTTTGACTTTGTGGGAGCTTGGAAGCTTCATAGGTTTCGTTTTCGGGAAGAAATGGCGATTCCATTCCATGTTGGGTTGTTTTCTCGAAGATGGAATTTGGCTGAAAATCAGTGAAAACAAGGAGTAATAAATGGTGTCCCACAATATTACCAAAGAACA
>JBBMKA010076440.1:0-14992 GCA_037833695.1 Sechiopsis laciniata | reverse complement strand
TTAGCAATATCTTCAACAGAGGAAAAAATGACACCATCTTTATCCGAAAGATTAGAGATCGTGTTCACCTTTTTCCTAGCAGAGATCTTAGCATGAAACCACTTGGTATTTTGATCGCCCCACATAATCCAATCCTCTCTAGATCTTTGCTTCCAGAACGAGTCTTCTTCCTCAAGAAGAGCATCAAGCTCGGACTCGAGCCATCTAATAATAGGAAAATTAGAGATCAGATTTCCATCAGAAGACTTAAGTTTGGCCTCCACACAGCCAATGGCCACTTTAATAGAGCCTTTTAAACGACCCCTACTCCAGGCAACCAGCTCAACAAGTCTCTATCTAACTTTAACATCAATCTCAACAGAGGGATTGCCATAAGAAACCAATAGAATCCCAATAATTTTTAATAATGTCCGGAAACTCAACAAAATTAATCTAGCTATTTTCAAATCTATTAAGCTTTTTAACAAAAGAAGAAGTAAAAATTTTATCAAAGACCCAATAAAAGGAGACCAAAATAGGTCTATGGTAAGAAAAATGATAATTTAAATGATTGACCACAATATTATTCGACTTGGAAATTAAAGGAAAATTAGCCAGATACATGTCAAGCCTTTCTCTGACCGTATTAGCCATACCTTTACTCTTGACCCACGTAAAAGGATCCCCCGTGTGACCAAGATCCACAAGAGCGCAGCAATCAATAGCATCTCTGAACTCATTCATATCACAACGATTTCTAGAATTATCAAAGGCATGCTCCTCGGTAGAGAAGATTTCATTGAAATCACCTCCAACAATCCAAGCCATATTAGGATTATCATTAATCTTTTCTCCTAATAAGATTTCAAGAGTCTTTTCTCCTAAGAAAATTTAAAATATAAGCACGTTGAGCGAAAATGGGCTTGACAGCTTTGAGCCCAGTTTCCTTAGTCGAAAATCCAGATGGCACCCCAATACTCTTTTCATTTACACGGCCTTCAGTTCCCACTTCTTTTTTTACTGCAATCCCCTTTCCCTTCAGATCCGTACTCTGCGATTTTAGCGACTGAACAACATTTGGCAGAACGTCTATTTCTGCTGGAACTAAGGCAACTTTCGGCTTCGAATCCTCCTCCTTCGCAAGACGATTCCGGCAATTGGCATGCCAGATTTCAGTTATTCCTCAAGATCTTGCCCAATAGCTTTCCCTGAAGATACACTCCTTTCCTTATTCTCCTTACCAAGACCTCTGCCTCTCCCCCTTCTCCTGCCATGGCCATCAGTTCTAAAATTTTGCCCTGGAGAGTTGTACCTTGGAACTGCAATCTCGTCCCTGAAGGTTCTTGAAGAGACGTTCTCCGTCCCTTCTCTATGTTTTGAAGGGGAACTACTTTTGGCTGCCTTATCCTTCGACACTGGCCACACCGCCCTTATCCATTCTCCATAGAGGAGTTCCTCTTCTCATAGAAGAAAGTTTTCAGAGCAAAATCTCAAATTGTGCCCAATTTTTCCACAGCTAAAACACATATCAGGCAATTTTTCATAAGCAAAAGCAACCCAAGTATTTTCTCTTATGGAATTGATTTTAATAAACATTCCTCTTTTCAATGGCTTAAGAATATTAATCATAATTTTAACCCTAAGAACATTTCCTCTCCATCTTCCATTGGTATCAACATCGACGTCTAAGAACCTACCAATCTTATTTCCCAAAGCTCTAGCATAACCTTGGTTGAAACAGAGGGAAGAGAGTTTTTTTAGTATGAACCCAGAAAGGTGCATACCTGAATTCCAATATCTTTTGGTCTCTCATCTCCAACTGAATCCTAAAAAACTATCAACCCTTTTGTCAAAGAACCAAGGTCCCCCTTGCATAATCTGTTTTTTGTCTTCTCTGTTTTTGAAGTGGCAATAAATAAAAAAGTTCTTTCCCCATGACTTAATTTCCACACAATGTTCCAGATCCTATATTTGAGGCATGAGACGACGAATCATTTCAGCGTTTGAAGATCTATTAACCATAAGTTTACAATAAATAAAGTTTTTTATCCCTCTATTGGCCGAATCAATCTCATTGTCCCCAAACTCCAGTCGACAACTTTTTTCTTCCTTTGTGATCCTCATATTTTTCATCTGATCCTGAATGAACTCCACCATTAGAAACCACTACTGGATCTGCAAGCAAGAACTGAACCTTCGACCAAGCCGGAAAGCTGCACAGATGAACTTCTAATGGAAAGAGGGAACGCCAGCCAAAGCTGCACAAGTTTCCTCTAGAGAGAACCTGCCTTAGTGTAAAAATTAAAATATACTAAATTTTGATTCATATTTTTTAAACAATTTTAATTCAAATGAATCAGTTTTTAGTTTTTAAATATATATATATATATATATATAATAAAAAAATCATCATGCCATCATCTCCCTCAATTTAATAATTTATAGAGAGCTACAAAAAGGATGTGTTATTTTTAATAATATAACAAAAAATGATATTGTTATTTTCATTTGATCTAAACTAAAATTTATTTATTTATTTATTATTTCAATCACAATTTCTTGTCTGCTCGTGACTTTCCACCTCATTTATTTTTATTTTTTTTAAAATTTTAATTTTGTTTCTTTTTTACTTTTGTTACCAACATTTTTTTTTTTGAAAACTTTTGTTACCAACATATTTCTTATGAAAGAATCACATTAAAACTTTCAAAATTTAGGGGTAGGATGACTTTTAATGAAATATAAAATAAAACAAAATATTGATAGATACGAATACAATATAAATAATAAAGATTTTAAATTTGTTAGCAAAATTTAATATAAAATTATATGTTATTTTAAGTTAACAAACCTTTTAATCTTAGCTCTAATTTTTTTTATTAGTTGACAAATAATGATATTTGGTAGATGAAAAAAAAAATTATAAAACAAAAATTTGATTATGAAACTATAGTGAAATTTAAATTATGAAATATATTTTTAAAATACCACAAATAATAGCAATTTTCAATTAATTCTTTGGAAATTAATAATATTTAAGCACATGAAAAAATATTAATAAAATTTTTCAAACAAAAAAAGAAAATTAGTTATGAAATTAACACTAGTTTTAAATTACCAAACATGTTTTAAAATTTTGATACTATGCAAATGAGAACTTCTAATTAATTAGTTAAAAATGAATGATATTGAGTAGATGTTAAATTGAATGAAAATTTCAAAATAAAACAAAATTGATAAAACTATTGTTAATTTTAAACAATAAAATATATATTTAAACTATTTTGATATGTGAACGAGAATAAATTTGAATGAATTAGTTAAAAATTGGTCAACAAAAAATAAATTAAAGATATTAATATATACCAATAAACAAAAAAAGTGATAAGGTCGATCTCCCACTCCATTTCTAAACTTCAAAAAAGTTGAAAATAAAATTATTAGGTATGTAAAGAAATTATAAATAAAAACTATAAAATAAAAAATAAATTAGCACTGCGCTAATAGTAGTTTACTCTTTCAAAATAATAATAATAATAATAATAATAAATAATAGTAGATTACAATCTTATCTGCTGTAGTATTGACTAATGAAAAAGATTTGCAAATCTAATGTGTAATATTTTGTTGAGAAGTCAATGTTTATTTAATAATGATGTCTGCTGTCATGCAATGATCTTACAAAATCACATACCTTAGGTTATATTTCAACCCCAGTCACTCCAACTCATGGGACTTTAGGGTAAAACAACATTAAATATCTAATTTACATATATACCCATACTGCTCTGTTTATATATTTGAAATTGGTCATAGATTTTTGTGATCTAAAAAGAGTGGTTTCTTTATTGAGTGTCCCAAAAATTAAGGGAATCTGAATGGGACAATTACTTTTTTTCTTTTGTGCTCTATGTAACTGCAAATTTTAGCCTTTTCAAACTGACAATCATTTTCTACCTTTGAATTGTTAGTGAAAACAAGTATACTATTCTTTACCTCAGCATATGATTTTATCTAAGGTTAAAAATCATTGTAGGGTATCAACTTTTAACCTCACTTTAATTCCATTTTTACACTTTTTAAACACTATTTTAATGGTTGAACTTTTAAAAAATAATCAATTTGGTTTTTTTTTTTGAACGAGTCTTTGAAATGCCTATTTTAATCTTTTAACATATTATTTTGTACTTTTCCCGTAACTTTTTTACCATTCCGAAATTCAAAAGAAAGCAAACTTCGGCTTGACATTTATGCCTTGTTTGGTTTGTTGTGTTAGAATGTATTGGTTTGGAATCTTATTCTAAATCCCTAGAACAAATTAGAGGTGTGTTCATAGGTTGGATTAGACTGAAATATAGGAGAATCTTTCATTTTACCATATTTGAATGTCAAGAAAATTTATAAGAAATTAATTTTTAGATAGATAATCATCATGGATTGAACCTTTCATTTTTTGACTCCCAAAGACCATCTTAAACATTAGGTGACTTCATGATGGTCAGAAGAAATGCTATGAATCATATGACCTTACAATATTTAGTTTTCTTAATAGAAATCACATTGAGCTCTTTCTCTCACAAAAAATATATATATCATGAAATTAATGAGAAAATGCACAAATTCTGTTCTTTATTTCACTTCTTCTGTAGTTTTTCAATGATAAATCTTCACAACATTGGTTCCTGTTGACCTTTTTTTATAGCCATGATCTATTATAACACAACAAAAACTTACCCTTTTTAGTGGGTTATGCGTAAAATAAATACAAATCATTGCCTTCACTTATTTGACGACGATAAAATGAAAAGTTATGATCCTTTCGACAGATAACAAATGCCATCTTTCAATTTTCATTTTGATCACCTGTGAATAAATTCCAAAGGAAAAGCTGATTTTTCAACTGCTTTTCCCAAGTGCTCTATGAAATAGAGTTTGGCCCATGGTTTTGGGTTCAAAACCCAAAATCTTGTTTGGCCCAAAGGGTTCAAAATACTTGATCTTCAAACACAAATTTAAGGGTTACAACAATACAAAATCTCATGGGGTTTGGGCTTTTTTTCATCTTCATTCTATTTTTTTTTCATAAAAACAGGACATGACTAACCTATGGTTGTATTAAAAAAATCAATAATTTTGAATGTCCTTAGTCAAATTTAGTTTTGGATTCAAAACCATTGGCCAAATGCCTCCTACAAAGTTTTCCATGTTTTTTCCCTTTTGTTTTGATAAATACTATTTTTGTCCTTGTTCTTTAAGTTTTATTCCATTTTATCTTTAAATGCCTAATTTTAGTTTATTAGTTTATGTACTAAAAGAGGGGGTTATAATTGGTGATTATGCTGAGTTTACTCTATTCCTCTTTAATGGTTTATATTTTCTCTTTGCTACATTAAAATTTTGTTAATCGATCATTATGCTAAGTTTTTTGTTAATTTTATATTCGTGAATAACATATTAACTTATGCCTACTTGAGTTATTCTCAAACAAACTATTTGGTTGTAAAAAATCCCATTAGAAATCAGTGTTATGAATATTAATTAAATTTTAATGTCGATCTCTACAACATTTTCTATCCAATCAACGACATTAGATCAGTAAGATACGACTTTAATTTAATATTGCCACACGTTAGCCGAATTTACAAGTTATGGTCTCAAATGATAATGGGAAATGTTCTCACCTCAAAATGATGCATAATGTCAATTTTACAAAATTTAGTAATTTTCTCACATTGTTCTATGTTTGACATTAGAGATATCCATTATTGGTGACCTGCCCTAATTGAGCGAAATCCTTGAGGGAGGGAATGGGTAAAATTCCCCGCTAACAAAATGAGGACAGAAAATGTATTCTCATCGTGTCTTAACATATTATTTTATTTTATTTTTAAAATTATTTTTCTCTCTCACACATTTAATGATGAGATTTTTTGTTGCTAGAAATATAATGAGTATTTTCTTTAATAACGAACTATCTAGTTGAAACATAATAGATATTTTCTTATGAAATTTTAAATATTTATAAAAAATAAAATCAAAGGAAGAAAAATTCTATGGAGAAATTCATGAATTCCCACGAACAAAATAGAATATTTCATTGGAATAAGATTTACATCTGGTGGTGAGGCTGGAGCAGAAAAGTCAAGTTCTATAGACATCTCTAATTTGACATTGTAACTCTTTTTTTTGGTATATTTTATGGCTCTTTACCTATGATAAAAATAACATGAGAGAGTAAATAATAAGGTATTACGATATTAATAAAAATATGAAAAAGAGTACCTTTATTGGTGGGTATATTTATCTCAATATTATATCTTTCATGAGTGAATAATCTGACTTCTTAGAAATTAAATGCCTTTATATAGGAAAAGGCAAGTAATATGATAGTGTCAAAGATGCCACTGGCATGAACAAATGATTTTTATTTTCCATTTACCTGATTTCTTCAAGTTTTGCATTTTCTTGTGCCAAATCTCTCAAGCAAAAAGAGCTTTCTTTTTTTATTTTCCTTTTTGTGAGGAAAATTAAATAAAATTCAAATGGGGTTGTTGAGTCATTTCCTCCTATAAGAATCATGGTTAATTAAAAATATAATCGTGGTTTAGTGATTAAAAGATTTGAACCTATAACTTAATGATTAGTTCAATGTAACATTATTAGATTAGACTTTTTTTTTTATCTTGTTTAATGCTAATTATTCTATTATTTTAATGATAATTGCTAATTATGAGTAAATAAATTGTTGCGTACTCTAATTTCTAGTTTGATTTTAAATGTAATAAAAATCATATTAAATAAAGTACTTAAAGAGTTAAATTAATTTTAGATATATTTGAAAAAAAACACCTTCAGATATAGTTGACATGAGCTTAATTTATTACTTAAAATCAAATATTTGTAATATATAATAGTAGATCAACAAAAAAAATACCAATTCCAAAAATCGAACATATAACCGTGGAGTGGAAATGGATTAACAATAAACCAAATAATCAAAAACGCCACCAACTCATTCGGTTGTGTTGAATATAGTTTGGTTGTTATTTTAATTATAAAAAAAAATTGAATAAATTGATTTTATAGTCTCTAAATATTTTATTTGACACCAACTAGAGAAGATTTATGTAGAAAAGATTGAAATACTAAAGGAAAACTGAAACTAAGCCAACTCTTAAATAAGCTTAGGTCCTCTTTTTCTTTTTATCAAATAACTCAATGTAGCTAGCATCGAATTAATCAGACTAACCACCCTTAATTAGCTTGGACACAATAGTATTTCATATTAATTAATATAGATAGACCTTATAAAGTTCCACAGACTAATATAAGGTAAAATAACTAAAGGTTATATTGTACAATCTACATGAGAGATTAGTGTCTACTATGCAAACACGAGCTTGGAGGTATTGGAATGAGTCATTATCACATCTGAATGAGAGATCCTGAAAATATGCAAAGACTTAAAAAGATCAATAGATAGTTACATTACATTACTATCAAAATGATGTACCTTCCTTTTCTTGAGCAATTTTAGGTTGGTGAACCTTTTGATATATTTTTACAGAAAACGTGTGAGTGACGTCAAAGTGTGATAACATGTGCATTGGTTTGTTAGAATAATCTTCACTCTAAGAAAACATTAAGGTAAGTAGCTAGGTATCATAGTTAAATCGCAAGAGATACATAAGATTGTCGAGGCTGAGAAGGCCGAATCTAGATTCAAAACCATGATCTCAATCTTAGACTTGGGGTATTACACCGTCCTATTACTATCTAAAATTAATATTAATAATTTGATTTGATGCAAATAGATTGTCTGACTATCCACAATTGAACACATTTTGTAGGTATTTAAACAACAATGGAAAGATGATAAACATGCTCAAATAAATGAACAGTTTATAAATCTCATGTAAAATTACATCACTATCTTGTTTAGAACACCAAACATAGTCGAAAGTCTAGCTCAACACATTGAACCAATGCTCAAAGTTGAGATTTAACCAAAAAGAACCAAAAGTAAAAAAAAAATTTATAATGATAAAATGGAAAAAAATAGGCAATTTATAAACTCGAGCAGTATCACAAAACTATAGAGCCAATGACCAATGCCTCGCAGTGTTCAAACATAATAACAAAAACATTACGAAGGGTTCCAAAATTATAATTCAACCTGTGCTTTATTACGAAATCTACTAACACATTAGCATAGCTTTATCTTGTTATAATCATCATGATTTTTTTTGGATAAGAAACAATTTCATTAATGGGATGAAATTACAAAATTACATCATATGAATAGTCCGCTTACAAAAGAGAACTCCAGTTATTAAGAAGGGAGTCAAAATTATAATCATTAAAAAACGGCGACAATTTACACCAAAACACCACCAAGTAAGTAATATTATCGATTAACCGTTCAAGATGTGTAGTTCTGTCTTGGAAGATCCTCTAATTTCTTTCCAGCCATATACTCCAACAGAATGTAATAATAAAATTCTCCCATAAGACTTTTCTTCTTCTCCTTGAAGGGGTGATCCACAAGAGATAAAACAAGTATATCGTGAGAATCCCTCGGTAATATTAAGCACCATGAAAATACATTTCTGATATAGTCCCAAAAATAGGAAGCTCTGCTGCATGTCATAAGAAGGTGAGATTGTGTTTCTAATGAGTTGCAACAAATGATACACCATTGTGATGAGAGGGACAAGTGTGGTAATCTTTTTTGAAGAAGATCACTGGTGCTAATGGCTCCATGACCCAGTTCCCACAAGAAGAACTTAATCTTCTTAGGGCACTTTCTTTTCTGTATGATTGTGTATAAAGGATCAATGGGAGTGGATTGTATGCCATTTAAATCATTTAGTAATGAGTGTACAGAGAAGTTTCCCGATGAATCCATTCTCCGTAAACAACTATCTTTATCATCATTCAAGATCCCAAGGCTGAGATGGTGCATGAGAGCACTAAATTCCTAAATCATCATGATTACTTGTTAATAATTTTAGGGAGAAAATTTAGTTCGTCATTTGTAAGAATAAGCTGACACCGTTTACTAACATAATAGATATTAATTAGTAAGACACAAAATTAAAATATGCTTTACACATTTTGGACTGCAAGGACTCGTTAGACATTTTCAAAAGTGTAAGGACTAAATTGTAAATATGCTCTTTGTGTATAAATTGACATAATTAATTTATAGTTTCTTATCAAAACTAAGCGCCTGTAGCTCAGTGGATAGAGCGTCTGTTTCCTAAGCAGAAAGTCGTAGGTTCGACCCCTACCTGGCGCGTTTTTATTTTATTAAATTTACTCAAAAAATATCTCGCCTCTTTTGTTGACAGTTCAGTTGCCCTAATTCTTACACTTTCATCTTCTCCATTGAAGAAAATGCGAATTCTTCAAGTCCTCTCCAACAATCCCAACCCATTTTTCTTCAATTCCAAAACCCTAAAATCCCCAATTTCCAAACCCTTCTCCAAATCCCACTCTTCCGCCGTCGTCAAATCCGTCCTTCAATGGAACCGAAAACCCGAGCTCGCCGGCGACACTCCCCGCATCGTCGTCATCACCTCCGGCAAAGGCGGCGTCGGCAAGACCACCACCACAGCCAATGTCGGCATTTCCCTGGCCCGTCTAGGGTTCTCCGTTGTCGCCATTGATGCCGACGTCGGCCTCCGCAATCTTGACCTTCTCTTAGGGCTTGAGAATCGCGTCAACTACACGGTTGTTGAGGTTCTTAATGGTGATTGCCGGTTGGATCAGGCTCTGGTGAGGGATAAACGATGGTCCAATTTTGAATTGCTTTGTATTTCTAAACCTAGGTCGAAATTGCCGATTGGGTTTGGTGGGAAAGCGTTGGTTTGGCTTGTGGATGCGCTCAAAGCTAGGCAAGAAGGTTGTCCTGATTTCATTATTATTGACTGTCCGGCTGGAATTGATGCTGGATTTATTACCGCCATTACACCCGCCAATGAGGCCATTGTCGTATCCACGCCTGATATCACGAGCTTGAGAGATGCCGACCGGGTGACTGGATTGCTCGAATGTGATGGAATTCGGGACATCAAGATGATTGTGAATCGGGTTCGTACGGATATGATCAAAGGGGAGGATATGATGTCTGTGCTAGATGTACAAGAGATGTTGGGATTGGCTTTATTGGGTGTAATTCCTGAGGATTCAGAGGTGATTCGTAGCACAAATAGAGGGTACCCTTTGGTATTGAACAAGCCTCCCACATTGGCTGGTTTGGCCTTTGAGCAGGCAGCTTGGAGGCTTGTTGAACAGGACAGTATGTCGGCCGTAATGGTCGAGGAGGAGCCAAAGAAGAGAGGCTTTTTCTCATTCTTTGGAGGATAAGAGATCTATTCTCTGTATAGAAAGGTTGCCTAAATCTGCTCTGATCTTAAGGGACCATGTATAAATTGGAGTAGACGGTTTTTGATAGAGTTAGAAGAGCAGCTGCAACTGCTACCACTTGTTCAAGAGGAAATGCTACGGTGAGTTGTTCTTTATAGTTTGTGTGATTCTGATTCTGATACTCTCGATTTGATTGGTATATATATATATATATATATATATTAGTTTTAGACTCCTGTTTTGATGCCTATATTTGTTTGTGAGAAAATTTTCACCATTTGTTTTGAGGTTCATTGTGTCGTTTTGATAGCTTTGACTTGTCCCGAGAGCACTCCTAATATGATGGATTGCCTTTCTTAAGCACTTTTGTGATTTCGTATGAAGGAGCATATGCCAACGTTTGGGTTTAGGGTGTGAAGTTCTTACCAACAATAAAAGAAGTCATAATAGAGATTGGTTTGAAAGCCAATACAAACACAGCTCATTGGTTAATACATCTCTACTTCTGAGAGCAGTGGTCAAGAGTTCAAAACTTTATCTTGCATAGGTGATTGGTTGTACTGTATATTAACTATCATGGATTGGTCAGTGGTCAAGAGGGTCTTGAGGAACCAAAGGGTTATGGGTTTTTTATAGTTGCATTTATCTTGAAATTAAGCTGTACGGTCAGTCCCGAGGGACAGTCCAATGATTGAGGCTACGGACTCCAAGGCATGCTTCCTTTAGAGATCCCTAGTTCGAGGTCGCTAGAGAGCGCTTAAGCTAGAATATCCTCCAAAATATTCCAGGGCCACAGTCTAGAGACGGGCCAGTGGTGTCTCTTGTATAGGAGTACAAAACTTCGATTTCCTGGTTTTCAAAAAAATAAATTAAGCTGTAAGGTCAGGTAGTTATCCCATAAGAATAGTCGAGATACGCATAACTTGCTTGGACACTTTTGGATATAAAAAAAACAAAAGAAATATATAATCGTTGGACATTTAAATAGGTTTGATTCTTTATCGGATCATAAAATAGTATTCTAACAAGAAAAGTAGAGGTTAGTTTAAAAACTGTTTGTCTGAGTCTCTGAGATCATGTTGATAACAGATGTTTAATGGTACAATACATTTTGCTGTTTGGTTACAAAAAGTTTTTTTTTTCTTTTTTTTTTACTGTAAGGTTTTGTCCCATAAGCAAACAAGTAACTAGAATGCCCTTTTGAATTGTTTACAACTAACTAAAATGAAAATAATGAGAAATTGATTAGAGAAAATGTGTGAAGAGAGAATGAGCAATGTGTGTGTAGAGAGAGAAGTTAATGAGTAAAGTGAACGTTCATTGGGAGAAGTTAGCAAGAGAAATCATGTGTCATACATAACTCATAAGAGATTAAGAATGAGACGTTTAAGCTGGAAGGAATGGATAAAGCACCGAACAATTGCTTCCTTGGAAAGTTTAGCCAAACATATAATATTTTTGGAAAGCAATGTTTTTAGCCCAATACAGAGTGAAGCGAAAAGGTCCTTAGGTAACTAAGAGGTAATGGGTTTAATTTATGCCGTCACTTATCTAGTATTTAATTCCTTATGGGTTTCCTTGACATCCAAATATTATAAGGTCAGTATGTTTTGTGAGAAAAGTCAAGATGCACGAAAGCTGGCTCAAATAATCATATGGATAAAAAAAATAAAAAATCTTTGATTAAAAAATCTTCTGAAGATACCCTAATTCTATTTAAATCATCCCTTTGCTGTTCTAGGCACGATTAATGATTTATCTTGAATAGAGAAAAAGTACTATATTCTGGTGAATGATTTTGAAAGTATCTCATTTTGAAACAAGATATAAAAATTTCTCTATGGACCGGATTCAAAGTCATTCCTCTTTGTTGCCACTGTGATACAGTTTTTATCGTTGGAAGGTTTATGAGGATTTGACTATATTCTTTGGAGTTGTCTTATAGTCAAGAGGGTCTTTAAAAAAAAATCTTTGGAGAACCAAAATGTTATGGATTTGATCCATGATGACTATCTATCTTGGAATTAATTTTTTATGTGTTTCCTTGACAATCAAATATTATAGAGCTGATGGTTTGTTCTGTAAAATGTTTGTTCTGTAAAAATAGTTGAAGTGCGTGTAAACTAGTTCGGACACTCATGGTTATATAAAAAGAGCTGTCAACTTTATTATTTATTTAAAAAAAAAAAACTATTGTGGTATGTTTGGCCTGTAATGTGGATTGGTTCCTTATAATTAAGAAGGTTCTGTTTCATTATCCTTTCAGGTATAAGGAGAGCAATCTCTGTTTTTAGTTTCATGGAGCATTTTGATTGACAGAAGAAATAAATTATTTAGAGATCTTGAATTGTGGTTCGATCTTGATTTATTGCTAAGCATTTGTATCCAAACATTTTTGTAATTATTCGTTATCAAGAATGGGTAAAAGAAAGTTAGTGTAACTGATAGAAATGATCTTTTCTCAGAGTTCACAGGCTATCCAATAGAAAGCAATGATGATCTTACTCATGGATTTTATTTAAACCATTTTGAAATTATGAGGTAAGTTTATTAAATTGAACATTAAGTGGAATAAATGATGGATCAATTGTTGTTTATGAGATCTATGGTTAGGTGCTGGTATTTATGATTGAACAAGACTGTTTTTTTAGATACTGTTGTTTATTTTTGTGCTCTTGTTTTTTCAATTACTAAGATTGGTTTGTATTATGTAGCTTAGATTAACTCACATAGCTAAAGTAAGCATAATGACTTAGATAATATGGGTTTAACTCCTCCGTTCGTAGAATTTCAGTGGCATCTTGTATGATTGGGTAATCATGAAGTTATGAGTTCAAATATCTCCATCTTCAATTATTGTTGAATTCAAAAAATAAATTATTTGATCTCAATAGTTGTTGAACCAAAATAACTCCTTAAACAAGTTAGTTCATTTCAACGAGAAAAAGTGAAGTACAATAAGAAGTTTTAATTAAAGAACCCTAAACTCTATTTAAGTGAGGTTTGGCCTAACCTAGTCTAATCTAATTAAATGGTAGTACTTTGAGGATCTATTTACTTATTTTTTAACATTAGATTATATAGTTCAATGTCATTGGAAAAAGATTATCAAACTAAAAATTATTATAGTAATTGTTAGTTAAAGAAACTTAAAAAGGCTATATGCATAAAGGCCATTTTATCAATTGATTTCAACTTTTCAAGGCCTCACCAACAGAGTAACTTTAAAGAACAACTAAGACTGATCTTTGCTATCCAAGTCCTTGTCTGGAAGAAGCTACTTGAATTTAATTGTGTTCGCCTAACCAGCCTTAACTTTTCTTCTGTTTTTTTTCTTTTTTTTTTAAAAATTTTTATTTTTATTTTTAATATCAATGAATATTTGGAGTGGCTTATATATAATTTTACTACATTTAAATGTCAAAGAAATCCGTTAAAAAAACTAATTTTTGAATACTGATCATCATGAATTGAATCTGTGATCAACATGAATTGAGTTTATAACATTTTGAAAATTACATCCGATAGTTAATTATGATCCTACTAATTATAAAAATAAATAAACTTAAACTAATAGAATTATAACTAGATTTTTACTATCATTATTTATGACTCCCCTCAATACATACATTTGACAACTATTATATTGTTTCATGATCAAAATTAATGCACATTTTGTTCAAAATTTTCAAACATACACTCATTTCGACTTTATTCGATTGTTAGATTGTTAGCTTCAAAGCCAAAGTTTTTCATAGCTTGCACGATTGATAAAATATTAAAAAAAAAATAATGCAAAACTAGATTAGAAAAAGCTTGGAGAGAGCTATTTAGTAAACCACAATGATTGAATTATAACATTACTTATAATTTTTTCTTTAGAAAAAAAATAATAAAATAGGAACATTGCAAAATAGATCAACTTGTCTCTGATTGTCATTGTCTATGCTTGCTTTTCGTGTAGATTAATAATAGTTCCCATATTTTGTTTGTATGTATATATATTTATATCAAAGTATGATTTCAAAATAATATCAATAATATATATAAAATCAACGTATGGGTTACATCACATCCCTAACATATTTCTTTTGTCTTTGCTTAAATTTTTTTTTATCATATTATGACTATTTTTTTTTTTTTTTTTTATATTAGTGATTATCCGGATCGATTTACGTACATCTTTACTCTTATCACGGGATATATAATATATTGTTTGATCTTATAACATTTTGATGTCAGTAAAATTCATTAAAAGAATATTTTCTAAATAGATGGTTAAGTTGTGAATTTTTTATTATATTATACTGTGAATTTTTAATTTTGAATTCATTTTGTCGTTGTCATTAACTTCGTCCATTTGACACTTACATGTCACATGTTGACTAAATATGGATTTCATAAGGTGATGTTGGACTAATATTATATCCTAACAACAAAATAACTATATATTCGAAAATAGAAAACTCATTTTTCTTAAGTCCTAATTAATTCGTCCCAATTTACTTCTCTCCCTCTCTTGAAACTAATCTATTTTGTTGATTAACGCAATCTATATGTCACATGTGTTAAATATTAAGGCCCAAATAACATTAAGACCTAAAGAAGAATCTAGAAACTAAGGGTCAAAGAAAACTCTAGA